>KZ808251.1:170688-183924 GCA_000696205.2 Oncopeltus fasciatus
TTTTTTTTTTTTTTTTTTTTTTTTTTTTTTTTTTTTTTTTTTTTTTTTTTTTTTTTTGCTGTGTTAGCCTCCCTTGCAACCACTTAGGGCCATTGGAGGGAGGGGCTATTTACAGGTTGCCACCCCATTTTAGACACCCATGGCTCAGGACAAGCTTCTATATTATAAATAAAAGATTGACCTGGGCGGGATTAGAACCCGCGGCGTCAGGATTGCGAGACCCGTACGGATCTCCTGAGCTAGCCTAGCGCCCCTATCATTTTATTAAAAGTAAAAATGTTACGGTAAAAAGAAATCTGTACAGTTAGAAGAAGTGCATGGACAGGACATATGCATGTGGCTGCGAGGCGGAAGAAAGTAGCGTGCCACGACGTAACCTCCTCCTCCCGCTGTAGAGGGTGTGTGAGGAGGAGGTGCGGTGAAGTCAGAGGCACACGATTGACACCTCTAATCCGTTGTAACGGTAGGGGGAGAGACAGACCCCCAACCCCCTGCAAAAACAGCCCCGCGGTTCCCCTCAAATTATCGCAGGTTTCCGGGAGAGCGAGCAGGAGCCGGGCGGGGGGTGAGGGGGACTTCTTCATCGTCAGACTGTGACTTCCCTAGACGGCTCTTCCAGGAGTACATCCGCGACTGGGTCACAGCTTTCATTAACCCCTACCTATCTCTCATCTTTCACATACAAATTTCAACAGAAGTATTTTCTGTAACTCTAGAGTATTTAATATGATAATAATATTTTATTAATTTGCACATTAAGTTATAGAGTAAATTAAAATATTTACACAACCCCCATTTTTCATAACCCTATTTACATATTACAGATAAACATATATATAATAACTTTAGAAAATCGTTAATAAAGATTAGGAAAATAATATATGCGCGTGTGTGTGTGTGTGTGTAGTAATCAATAACTGGTAGGATAGAGAGTGCTGTGCACAAACAAAAAGAAATAATGACAAGGTGCAATATTTTCGGGGATCTCTCGCCCTCAGTCAGCGAGGAGTGAAGAGATCCCCGAAAATTTTACTCCTTGTTCTTAGATGATTTTAGTTGGGGTTCGGTCAAGGTAGATCCAAAAAACACAAATTTAAAAAATGTATTTTTTAATTTTGTGTTTTTTGGATCTACCTTGACCGAACCCCAACTAAAATCATCTAAGAATAATATCTACGGTCAAAAAAACTCTCCTTTTTTTACTCCTTGTGTTTTTTCTTTTTGAGTGTGCACTGCACTTTCTATCCCAGCTGTTATTGATTACTGTACATCGCAGCCGCGTGTGTTGAATTATATATATATNATATATATATGATTACGGGTTATTGAAAATTGCAATAGATCTTAGATTTCAGAAAGTCAAACTTTAATTTAATATAAATGATAAAAACTTATTTTAAAAATCATCAAATCTATTGCATATTGTTTGCTATTTCAATAAGCATACAATTAAGACCACTAGAAACAATAAATACACTCCTTAGAAATGTGGGATCGAGCACAAGGGAAGTGTGATCCACTCTTGACATATTCGCAACCTAAATATCACATTTTTTTCAATAATCCGACTTCTTATTTTTATATAAAAATTACTACAGTAAGTAATATTTGAATAAAATGTTGTTATATTATATAGAACGGACTAAAAGTTTTTATTACTTTAAATAAACTTAATTTTACTCTACTAGACTTATGCTGACGCCTCTTCCGGAACTTACAAAATTATTTTGTAAAAAAAGAGTTACATAGGTTAAACACAACTCTCCTCTGACGTGAAATTTATGGCGAAAGATAGTTTTTTTGTTTTGTTTTTTTAGTGTATAGCCTACTTATCAACTACTTAGGGTCATGGAAGGAAGGGCTATCAACAGATTGCAACCCTATTCTAAACTCTCATGGCTCAGGTCAAGCCTTTATTTATAAATAAAAGCTTGCCCAGGGCGAAATTTGAACCCACAGCGCCAGGGTAGCTCGTGGGACCCATGAGCTACTCCCTCATGGGTCCCATGAGCTACTTTGGAGCCCCAAAGGTAAAGGTAGCTTGAATAACTCGTTTTTATACAAGAACATTTTCTTACCAAAGCATTAGATGTTTAAGAAAGATAATAAATAATTAATAAAGAAGTTCATTTAATATACTCGAGATTTATATTTTGACTTTCAATCCACTAGCAAATTATGAATAAAATATAGCAAACACATACTTTTCCAGTAACTGGGAATCAAGGAATTCCTCGACAGATGATGCAAGAATGATATTTAAGGAGCAATCTATCAAAATGCGATAAAATTATTACAAGACCGATATTTCACAATACAAATGGAGAATAAATTCTCAGCGCTTCCTATGAAAATGTAATCATTCAAGAAGCAAACCTCAGCAGTACGTTTTTATAGCCATAAATAACACTGGGAAACTATTTGAAACTAAATTCCTGTTGAGCTAGATTTTTTAGCTGTTTCCTATAGAATTAGGCATGCTGATTTCAAAACTGATTTTAGTTTTCTTTTATCAAGTTACGTTCGGTTTCTATGTGGGTGGGGCTCATGCTGGTCTAGACCTGCCTGTTTAGTTATGTCTGTTTTACTGTGGTGAAATGTTTTGTGTCGGTAAGCAGTATTTAGTATTTCGTTACGGAAGTGTACAGAACTACACAGTGTGTTTGAACTGAAACGTTTCCTTATGGCTACCTCTGCTCCTACACGTCGAAAGTGCGAAAACAGCCCCGATTCGTTTTGTTATATATGTGGCAGTTTTACCATTCCCAGTCATCAGTACATTTGTCAGACAAGCATATTTTGCCTATTTTAAAGTGAAACTTGGTGCTCAAGATAAAGCATGGGCAACTCATAAAGTGTAAACAGTGTGTTGAGGGTTTACGGAGGTGGACGAAGGGAACACGTGCTAAGCCTCCATTTGGTATACCTATGATTTGGCGCGAGCTCAAAGATCATTCAAGTGATTGTTACTTTTATAGTGAAAACATCGGGATATAACAAGAAAAACAAATGTAAAACAGAGTATCCTAGTTTACCGTCAGCTATAAGCATTCAGCCAAAGCCCCCGTACCAGTTTTCAACGAATTTCCCTCTTTGGAAGAAGGGGAATACGGATATGGCATTCAAAAACATTGTTAAAGACTTTCTTGGAAATACACCAGCATTGGATTACTCCCAAATTGTCCAACAATTCTTGGAAAGCTTCCAAAAGCTAGGTTGCAACATGAGCGTTAAATGACATTTTTTACACAGCCACCTTGCTAATTTCCCGGACAATTTTGGTGCAGTGAGTGATGAGCAGGGTGAGCGTTTCCATCAAGATTTGAGGGTCATGGAAACAAGGTATCAAGGTGGATGGGACGTACATATGATGGCTGACTATTGTTGGATCATCAAGCGCGAATGTACACAAACTAAACACTCCAGAAAAAGCTACAAGCTCAAATTTTTATCTTAATTAAGTACTGTTCATTAATTAAACAACTTTATATGTATTTGGTACGTTCTTAAAGACTTAATGTTCTTTTAAATGCATGATTTTTATGATTTCTGAGGATATCCTGTAGTTTAAAAAGTTGACAAGATAGACAAAATCTGAGGTTATTCTCAGATTCAGACGCCAATAACTAGTGAAAAAACAGTGTCAGATCTAACTCGACAAAAAATGGGTTCCCCAGTGTAATCATCACATATTCTATAATTTTTTCAAAATCTATAATATTCTGAAAATTTATTACCTAAAGTAGACCACTCAAACAAAAACAGGAGGAGCAAAATCTGCGAGAGTTTACTTTTTCAGAATTGAAAAGTCTTGCTGTAAATTTCTCAGACTACCATCCAAATTTATTTTGGAATAGATAAACAATTCCCTTGGAAGGCATTTACGTATACTATTCTGGGACTTGTGGAAACGCAGTAGTCGAGCACCGAAAGGGTTCACAAAATGAGTGAATTTGGGAGTTTATAATGTCTTCCTACGGTCAAAATTGTTCTCTGACTACTGTTCATGATGAATTTGTCCGAAAAGCATAGGATACTCGATGAAACAACGAACAAGTAGACAATTGACTTCCCATTGCCATCGGCGAATCATAACCTTGAAGCGATTAACGTCAACTTCGAACATACCATATGTCACACGTCAGACACTTCTGTCGTAATATTTTCACTGTTATTTGGGCACACGAAAAATTGTATGGGGCATAATAGATGTCAAATATTATTTTCTAATGATTATCTTCCATAAAATTTTTAATTAAAACGCTTTTAATGAAATAAATTTACGAATGTAACTAAAGTTACATTAAAGGTAAAACACTTACTTACTTAGTTACAGTTTAAGGTAAAGCGCTTACCGTACTCAGCTTTTCCGGGCAGTCTAAAGTAAAACTTAGTGGTCATACCTTTTGCTACTTAAATTCTGTTTAGATTGCAAGTGACATGAAATACACCTCAAGGAGAATTGTGAAGGCGTCATAAGCCTACCACATAAAGAGAAGTAAGTCGAGACAAATTTAGAATATAGATAAGAACTCCCCCATGGAAAGTCCAACGGAGAGTATAAGGGAAGTGATTAGGAGCCAGGTTACGCGTACCTCTGGAGAGACAGGCGTCACTTCTTCCTCATGGGCGGCCCGGGAAGAAGAAGAAGGCCGGCAATAACTCATCCTTCGACAGATGGAAGGAGCACGGAGAAGTCGGCAGTGACTCGAGTGCTTTCCCCCCCGGGCATTAAACGGCAGGGTAGAAGGGTTTCTCGCGCGCCGGGAAAGTGACCGGCCACTCTGACCCATAAACCTCTGTCAATGGCAGTTTGCCTCGTTTGCCCCAAGACAGATTTAACATTTTTCTCCACGATAAGAAATTTGACAGAAAGGAAATCGGCCGGAAAGAGAAACCCCTATTAATATCCGACACCGTCCGAATCCTAGAAAGACATTACAATTGCAAAAGAACGTGGAAAAGAAAATATAAGTACTGATTTTACTTTAATAACACTTTTTGAAATGTCCGTCGTGCTGGAGCTACTCAAACTAAGCGAAATCCCCAGCATCTTTGGTAATGAATATTTGTATTTGAACTCTCTACGTCGTGTAAACCGCAGTCCTCTATTTCCTAATAACACAAAAAATATGCAGGAGTTAAGCAGAAATTCTCTCTTTCATTACGATAATATTAATAATAATGATTTACTAAAATATCCGGTAAAGACTAAAAGAGTAGAGGTACCGAGGATTCCATAAATAAAGCTTGTTCAGTGACATGGTTTTTTGAATAGGTTGGCTACCAGTGGTTAGTCTTTCACTAAATGGTAACGGAGGATGAAGAAAAAGACAAATATAGCCCCAAGGAACGATAAAGGTTAAGTAAAGCTGTCTCCTTGGTATCGGGCAAAAACCGAAGGGAGGAATGCCATGTCTCCTAGTTCTTCCTATCGGGTCCCCCCACTATCCGGGAGGGTGAGATATCCGATTTTAGGATTTTAATTTTAATAATTGGGTTTTTAAATTTCTGCCTCCCCTCCTCCTCAAAAAATTTCAGCAATTTGCAGTTTCTTGTCTCATATTTAAAAGTGACATACTAGTTTTACTTAAGTTTTTAAGGTAGCATTCACACCGGAAGATTAACTGTAAAGAATTCAGTTTAGTTTAAGCACCTGAAGAGGCACAGAAGACAGCACAACTACGAGAAAATTCTCCAATTGTTTTAAAAATTAACACTTAATTTTCTTATCTTTTACCTTTCATCAATAAATTAAACAGCAGAAAGCCATTTTTTGTAAATATATACCAATGCATTTGTCAAGAAGGCGAATCCTAAAATTGATAGGCTCAAGTAGAGTGCAGGATTTTCAGTATCTCCTACCCACGTATTAACAAGTATCTCCAGTATCTCCTTACTTTATTAATGAAAAGCCCTATTTACTTTATTCGTATCATATATAGGTACACGAGATATATTCGCAATCAGCACAACAGAGATCCCTTGATAAGCTACACAATTTTTGAAGGACTTACTTTTATTTTAATTAAATATTTTAACATTCATTCTATATAGTTCACTGATTCATTAATTATTATGTTCTTATGGCAATATTTGGATAACTATTATGTTCCTATGGAAATTTAGTTAATATGTGAGAATCGATTCAGCCAAGAGAAACCTGCTTTAATTTACAAACAAGGAGTAAAAGAGGAGTAAGGCGTTAGGTCTACATTTGCAGAAAAAAATGTCAATAATAATTAGTAAGAGTTAAGCAGATTTCCCAGTTTTCATAAAAAAATAAACATGTAAATTATTAACTTAATCTTAAAAACCACAAAATAAAATAAAAGAAAAATTAAAAGTAAATAACTGATTACAAATTAAATCAATTTAAATAGTTATTAAATTTACTCCGGTAATCAGCAAACAAAATTCTCTATTTACAGAATAACCGGTAGAGATACGGAGAAATCTAAGAGGAATAAAATCCCAAGGCATAATGTCAAAATGACCCAAAGCCCAAGACAATAAAGTGTGGACATAATATGTACATTTTAGACATTTGGCCCTGAATTTACCCAGAATTTAATCTATCCAAAATAAATTCTGAATTTTTTTTTCACAAGAATTTAAGGAAAACCGGAATGTGAGAGGAGAATAGACACTCATCATTCCTAGATATATTTTTATATATCCTCCTTATTATGAGTCTTTCGTAAATTCTATATTACATAACACTATAATATGGATGATATAAATTTAGTCTTTCTCTCCCCCATCCCCTTGTTGGATATAGCAAAAAATGATCACAGTCAAGAGTGCTAATAGAGAGTTGTGCTTACTCTCACACTAATTGAGAGTTGTGTCATTGGTCACCTTCTCTCCTATTGTGATTATCATTTTGTTATTTTTTAGTTCTTAATTTTAATCAAATTACAAATGGTTTTAATATTAACACTAATGTTATAAAAAAATAAAAGTTTTAAAAAACCAAAAATGAGTATTAAGTCATTACTTAATCCACATCTGAAGATGTCAAGTGGGGAAAGGGCTCTTTGCAGATAAGAACAACTTTCAAATCATGATGTTGTATGATTTATACAATAATAATGTCACTAATTTATGACTATTTCTGACTTGAAGAAGCTTGGGTTATAGGCTGCTCTAAGAGAGTTGAGGAGGTGCTAAATTTATACGGGAGAATGTAGGAAGAACAATGATCTGTGGGAGTACGCAGGAGCACCAAACGAGGAAAGAAATGCCTTCAGACCAAGGTCTAGCAGAAGAATTGTCAGTCCCCTCTTCCCTTAGAAGAAAAATCAATTAAGAAACACTATGTGCAAGGAAGCTAGTCTACATGTAAAACTATAGAAAACTCTACTCAACTTCTTTCACATTAATACTTAAAAATTATTCAGATAGTAGTAAAACACATAAAACACATTAAAGAACAGTAAAATTTGGTAGCTTTCGGTTTACAATTTTATAATTTCACTGCACCAAATATGAAAAAATTATAAATAACATATTTACAATATATATATAATATCTTATAATGAGTAAGATAATAAATTGAATCAATTTAAATAGCTATTAAGTTCACTCCGACAATCTGCATACAAAATCCTCTATTTACAAAATAACTGGTATAGATACAGTGAAATTTAAGAGGAAAAAACCTAAATCATAATGTCAAAACGGCAGAAAGCCTTAGACAGTAAAGTGTGAACATAAAATGACAATTTTAGACATTTGACTCTGAATTTACCCAGAATGTAAAACATCTATCCAAAATTAATTCTGATTTTTTTTTTTTTTTTTTTTTTTTAATATAGAACTGATAGAACAAGCACAAATGAACAGTTGAAATTAGCTATTTTCAAGCAAAATAATGAAAAACAATTTTTTTTTTTTTTACTAACTTATATGAATAAAATTAAAAAAGCATTAGTTCACAAAGCAACAGATCATTCAAGTTAATTTATAATTCCTAACATATTTTCAATTGACTGAAATTAATTTATATTTATTCAGAACAGGGTAAAAAATTTAAAAATTCCACAGCATTTTTTTCTTTTTTTTTTTAATAATAATTATTACACATTGACTTGATTATAAAAATTTAAATAGAATTTAAAAATAAATTGAGTAAAGTCATTAAACCATAGCTACATTTTGAAGTAATTTACTAAGGATAAGAAACTCATTTACTGCTTTGTTAATTGAGTAGGAATACCAACCAAGAATAAGCAATTTTCCTTTATGAAATAAGCAAGGATATAACTCTGGAAAATAAGTTTGAGTCGGTCAAAATAAGCCATTCAGACCTATGAAGAAGATTAATTAGTTAGTAAACATACCCAACATGTTCAGCATTTTTGAAAATATATAATTTACCAGTTATGATTACTTTTGTTTAGTACTGTTGTTTGTTTTAAATTTTAAAAAAATATAAATCCTGCTTCATTGCCCCGTAATTTTGTTTTTAATATTAATTATTTACATATTTTGGGTGCATAAATTGTCTAAGTTGTTATTCTTAATAAATTCTGAAATTGAAACCCATTTGGAAAGGTTGTCAACATTCAGACATTCACCTCCTTCAGAATGGATGAATCTCACTCTGATTCTAGAGATATATGTGTAAAACATAAAACTAAGGTACACTTACATAATGCTCTGTCATATATCTAGTGTCCATATGTCATATGATTCTATCACATAAAACACGTATAGACATATATATATATGGGTGTGTTTGTAAAACTTTATGCTTTATTTTTCCATTTTAACCTGTCGCTATATTCCAGTTTTTAAAATGAATTGCTATTAGACTGTATTTCCACAGAAATGAAATGTTAAAGGTAGGAGGTGAGATTATTGGGGGTAAGAGAAACCAGTTACTAGACAGATCGGCAGTCCCCTTGCTCATCCCATTATGAACTACCAATGCGTTTGTGGACATTTCCACTTCAAATTTTTCTAAGTAAATGGTAAAAAAAGCCAGAATAAACTGGCTATATAAAATATAACCCTTCAGGCATACTTCATCCCTCAAAGAAGCCTAAGAATTAACCCTCGAAAAATGGCTAGCAAAAATCAAAGAAAAGAAGGTTTATTCATTAAGTCAACCAATGATTAATTTTGGGGTTGATAAAGAGGAACAAGTATCACTGAAACATCTTTTTTAATATCATCATCATGGAACTACGCATATCAAAATAAAATATATTAAGCATAAGATTTCCCTAATAGTCAATTACTAATTTAAAAACGACAAGACAATATTTGGATAATGTTTGTGAATTACACTACCAAAAATACAAAGTAAATGAAAAAAGACTCTTACTTAGTAAATAAATTTCAGATTCTATCAATCTTATTAGAGTGATTTATCAATTTCAAAACATATACATAAATTGCATAGTTTTTTCTGCAGAAAAAAAAATGAAATTATGTCAGTAACATACCTCATACTTAAATGTTGGGCATTGTTGGAAGTAATCAGGATTCATCACTTGACAGAAGCACAATTTTGAACACAAGTCACTAATTTCACTGAGTTTCAATGAAAGCTAAATTTAAAATAAATAACAAGTCAAATCACAATTCATTTTTGAGAACACATAAATGTGTCAAATAAATAAACGCGAAAAGGATATAAATATTTAAATTTATGTACAAGAGAGAAACAGAAAAAAATGTCCTTGTAATGGTCATTTGTAAAGAATCATAAAATATACATTCGAAAATGTTCTAAACACTAATGACAAGAATACTGATAAGACATTTAACATCAAATAACCACATAGCAGCCATCTTGGAACATATCGAATGCTGATAATAACAAGTTTCAGGGAACCCAAAGAGAGCAACACCCGGATACAAAACAACAAAGAGAAATTATTATCATTTAAGTTTATAATTATCATATTTAAATATTTAAAAAACCTAATTGAAATAAATAAAAAGTAAATCATTTAAGTATATTTGAAATCTAAATTGTGTTGTATTTTTTCTGTAAATATTTAAAATGGGTCACTATGTATTTATTTTTCATTAAAACTTACTAATAACCATTAAATTGTTGAGGAAAATATCCCAGAAAAAAAAAACCTGCTTCTCACTGCAATTCGTTTGTCGATAAATCTAAAGCTTATTGAAATAAGTGTAGTTTAACGAAATAAATTTCAATAAAATTCAAACTTAAAATTTAAAATGTTGTTTATTTATACTAGGAGTTCCCACTTCGGTTAAAGAAAATAATTAAAAATGAATCTTCATAATTAAAAAAAAATTACTTTACCATTGTAATTTTTACCTCAAATAACTGTTGACTAAAGAGAATTTTTCAATTTCATTCTGACAAATCTTAAGATATTAAAAATTAATCTAAAAATTTAATATATACATAAGATTGTACTAGCTATCTATAAGTTATCTAATCTATTTATTTATATATTCATATAAATATGTGTGTGTGGGTGTGTGTTTTAAACACTTTTTATTCAATTCCTATTAATTCTTGTTAGGTCATGTAAATGTGTACCTTTGTCACTTTTAAAACTAAAAATAGGCCTGCCGTAGAGGGATAGAAATATTTCACCCTAAAAAAATCATATTTAAATTTAATTTAATTTGGGTTACACTGGTATAGTGCTTGTACAAGTGGAAGTTTGACACCGGGTCATTAGTTATTTTAGAAATGTAGTTGACGTAAGCAAGGTAAGGTACTGACTTGATCCTTGACGTCAGTTTTATCTCAATATTATTTTGTAATGTATTTTTTTCTGCAGGTTATTTGTTTATCACATAAGCAATTAATTGAAATGATGAATAATAATGATTGAAGCATTTACTTCAATAAGTGCTTAAAAAAATTTTTTTTTGTGGACCTTTGTGGAACACTTGCAAAAGTACTCTTTTAATGGATGAAATTAGTATAATTGCATCGAATTTCAGGCTAATATGTGCTATAAAATTTTGTAAGTTAAAAATAATCTATTTATTTGAAAAAAAAAAAGTTTTGTCCCCCTAAAAATATTAAGATTTAGGATAATCCCCAATGTATCCAGTGTCCAAACATATCCATTTTCACGTCATAAGACGTGCTTCTGCCTCTTTAGATACTTCTTCCTTTGGTGATCTACTATTCCCGTTCGCAATATATTTTTCAAGGGGGGGGGGGATTTTTCCTAGAATTTAATCTGTTAAATTAATGATTTAAATGCAATTAGTCTTTTTTGTCTAACTTCAAACTTTTTTTGTTTTGATCTTCAAAATAATGAACGAGTAAAATTTATTTCTAAAAACTCAGACAGCTGTAAGAATATCTATCAGACCAGGGTTAAAAGAACCTATGCATAAGAATTATCAAGTTTAAAATATTGATCTCTTATTGGAGATAAAAAACAAAGATTTTCATAACAGCAATTCTATGTTTATGGCGTCCCAGTTACAAGACTATATGTCGTCGTAAAATAAAGGTAAACCACTAAGATTAGAAAGCGAAGAAAAAGTATCACCTCCGTTATGCTATGAAAAACATATGCCTGCTTAAAATGTTTCAACCTTAATTATGTTTATTAAGGTACAATAATAATAAAGCAAATCGAAAAACTCCTTGATGTTCTAATAATATTGCATATCGCCCAAAGTTGATTGTTTATTGGGGATGCTATATATCCATTGAATAAAATATGTCTCAATTGTATTTTCTATTATAACAAAGATAACTTTGACTACTGCTTTCTTACTTCAGAATAAATATCACTGAAACAGCAGCACATTCTTACGGGAAATATAGATTTTATTGCAAGTTATCCCTCATCCTAAACCTTGATTATGCTTTTTATACATATTTTAGTATATGCCTAACTTATATATAATACAATTGTTTCTGTAATAAAAAAAAAAAAAAAAAAGCTAAGACACTTGTAAGAGATCATCTAAATCCAAAATTTCAGAGTGTCTTTAACAGTTTGAATTTCATATAGACATTTTTGAATTAATGTAAAAAAAAAAAGAAGATAATTTTAGTCGGTCATTTTCTAAAAAAAAAAAAAAAAAAATTCGGTTGATCTCATTTTTATTCTAAAATTATGATCACTCGAATTTCTATCTCTTTGCTACACTAACTGCTTATTTCATACATCTCTTTGTACAGCTCTTGTTCTACACACCTCGTTCAGTTACCTAGCGTCTTTGCCGGTTGTTATGGTTCTTAAAGTATGGTCTAGGAGACGTATTATTTGTACTTTTCTTCTCAAAAAAGCTTATATTTTTTAACTTAGAAAGTTAAATTTATAAGCTGTATATTTAAAGTTCAGTGAATTAAAGTGATTTTTATTTTATGAAGTGTTAGAAGTAAACATGAGTGAGTTTTATTTTTCTTACCATTAAAAAGTAATACTATTCAAAAATACTCAAATAAGACGTTATTCTATTAATTCATATAGACTAATAACTTAAGGAAGAGTTTAATTTAAACGTTTAACTAAAATTCAAATAGTATTATTCATTTTACAGTGCCTGTCAAAGAATTTTTTTTCATTTACTTGTTTTTATTCATTTCTTAGTGGAAAGGGACCCAACCAAACGTAAAGTTAAACCTGCCCAGGCATTGTTTGACTTTGAAGACCTTGGTGAAAGCTCTGATGACAGCGATTTTCGAATAGAAGACCACTGTGAAGAATCTGATGATGATTCTATTGATTCTAATGATATTGGTAAAAATTCTGGTATGTTTTTTTTTTTAATAACACACGTATATTCATATATCAATATGACTATTAATATCATATTAATGAGCTTTATTACCCAAATAAATTTAGTGATAAGGTGAAGTGATGTTTTAAAGATGCTCATTTACCTTCTGTTTTCTTGGGGAAAGTAGTTGTCTGTGATTTGAAGTCCTTCTGCATATCAACTGGAATTCATTCGTTGCTACAAATTTAAATGAAAATATGCTTTGTAAATTGCCCAAACCTCAGTACTTATTTACAGAATATTATTTTTGTTGACATCTTGCAATTAATTCAATTTATGAAAAATTGCATTTGGTCTGGATAGTTTTTGGACTTATTTACTGACAATAATTCACTATCATGGCCATCTTTGAATTTAAGTTTGAAGATTAAAAAATAGTTTCTAAAAGTAGAGAAAACCATTGTGTATTCAGCATCTTATAACCTTGATTGATTATGTCACTATGTTGTAATTAAACCCAGCACTTTAATATATATATATATA
>KZ808251.1:194572-207727 GCA_000696205.2 Oncopeltus fasciatus
AAAAAAAAAAAAAAAAAAAAAAAAAAAAAAAAAAAAAAAAAAAAAAAAAAAAAAAACAACAGTAAAACTCAAAACTAATTCAAGAACCATTAGTCTTGATAAGAATAAAATTAAAATAAACAAGATACATTTTAGCAGTTCATGATACCTAATTTTAAAGAGGAACTTGTGGTATAATAAGCTTTAAAAAAGTTATGAAGAGCAGTAACAGGGCAGACTAACTCAGATGTGTACAGCAAAACTGCACCAGATACCTCAGGGGAGATATCGTAATTCTGTTATATAACAATATATGAGATACTGTAATTCTGAGAGAAGGAATAAAGTAAGATGTAGAGATCATTCTATGAAGGTGGAGAAGAAACATTAAAGATGGTTGGTCTCTATCTCCTGGGAGATGGTTTGGGACTCTTCTACAATGAGCTGGTCCTATGAGATAGATAAAGAATATATACATTCAACTTTTACTTATTTAAATAAGAGAACTTTTACTTATTAATTTTATTGAACAATATTTTATTTTAAATATTTAATTTTATTCTACATTGCTTTTAGACCTTATCATTCTTGAAAATTCTTGTTTTAGTTCCTACCCAAAAGATGGCTCGCCTTCTTACTACTAGTGCCTCAGCATGCAAATCATTATGGCGTAAAGCAGAATTGAGTGGGGTTGATGCTGAAGGTTGGGCACTGCGTCAAGCTCAAGTTGAAGCAATCAATGATGTCCATAGGCGCTGGCATATTCAGCCTGCTTTCAGGTGAGCTATCCTCCTTTTAAAGAATACTGTAGAACTTCTCTTTTTTAAATTTCATTGTTCTTGTTTATTTGTTCAACTAGTAAAATTCTATGTACAAAAAAATATGGAAAGAACATGTACTTTTTCAAATCACTGATTTTTTTTTTTTGCATCTTATCAACATGATAAATATGGAATAGAGGGATGAATTTTAATATGATTAGCTAAAACCAATTAATTGTATGATATTAGTTAATATGATTAATTAAATATGTATTATATTCATTGTCTATAGACAAATTTTTTGTAATATATAAAACACTTATCTTTTGTAATTTTTTAGTAGTTGTCTATTTTTCTTCATAATTCTACTCCATTGAGTTTAATTTTTAAATATCCTTTTAAAAGGTTAAAGAGATTTTGTTAATTAAACAAATTTTGTTAGTAAACATTAAACAAATTGATTAAGCATGCCTATAGTTATATCCAAAATCTATTGGGCTCATGTTAACTAACTCTAGTCCTCAATGAATTGTTTCAAGAGAACATTTCATGTTTGGATGCTTTTGCTGGTTATTTCTGTTGTTTTGTTAGATTCTTTGACTTTGGTTTGCTTTCTTCTAAGAAAGGCAATAATGTAGTTATTATATTAGTAGGGTATTTGGCCAAAGTTTGTTTTGTGAAAGCTATACTTTATACCAGAATATTTGTTATTTATATTTGGTTTTTACACTTCCAAATATACTGTACAGTCCAATGAGAATCTCGTTCACTAAATCATACAAATTGTAACACACTTCCAGGTGAATTATCACATTTGTTGATAATTAAATGTAGTTGGTAAAAGTATTTTTTTTTTTTTCAAGAGTAGAGGTTTTAGCAGATTTCCCGTAGAAAAATCAGGCTACTAATTTTGAACCATGATGTGACTTAAAAATTTTAAGATATATTCATCAATCCTACATTGGAGAAGCTAAAGATATGGCAAACTTTATTGGCCATACCTTCTACGTTATTGTTCTCTCTAGCTTCTAAATTTATAAATAAGATCTTTATTATTTATTACATTCTGCACTTGTTGTGCACCTTGTAATGGGCTGGTACAATATAGTATAAATAAATAAATATTTTAATTAGTGTGTACTTCGCTTGATAGAGAAGTTGCCCAATGACAGTACTCCTAAATAACTAATAATAATAATAATAACTAAATTAGTAATTTACAATATTTACTAGTTTGTTTTTTCATTTTATTATTATGATGTGTTGGCGATGAGGAGTTCACTCGGCCATTTCCTATTCAGGCGACATGGTGGGTTATCAGGATGAGTAATACTGGATAGATTTTGGGCTAAAGGATTAGGATACATGGAAATATCAGAGTGGAATTTATTAAAACATGTTGTGATAACTTCTTTAATAAAAAGGATTTCAAGGTCATTGTGAAGTGAGGAGTTTGCAATGTAATAGGGTCTACAACTATGATTTTGGATTGGATGGACTGGATTATTTGGATGTTAGATGGTTTAACAGTTCCTCACAGTTCGACTCCATACGTCCATATAGGTCTCAGTATAAATGGGGAGTTTGTTAATCACCGTTAAAGTTGACTTGTGGCTTAGTAGCTTGTAAAGTTCTCCTATTTAGTGCCTGTCTTAATTTTTGTATATGTGTTCCACGCTAGTCGGGAGTCGAGATGAAAGCCCAGGTACCTATGCAGTCGGAAGTTGGGATAGGGATACCATTGAAGTATTATGCCAGGTTGATTCTTCCTTGGTGTGAATGTAACATGACAGCATTTTCTTTCGTTGACCTTAATGCGCCAGTGCTGGCACCATCACTGTATGTCCATGAGATGCCATTGTAGATTTTTTTCTGGCAGTAAGTGAGTCGACATCAGAATAAAAGATTATATGGTCCTCTGCAGAGGTTACAAGGAGTATGTTAGGATGAGAGGCGATATGGGCAGCTTACAGGATGTGAAGGAAAGGCCCGAGCACACTACCGTGTGCAACTCGCGTCTCCTCTTGGTAGTATTGGGAGTGTCTTCTCTAATAATTGTTGGAGCCTGAAGAATCGGTCAGTTAGTTAGGAGCGAAGGACAAGGATGGATTCCTATGAGGATGGATTTAATATTTAATTTGAACAATAGTACGCGATGCCAGGCTATTTGAGTGGAATTTTTCAGGTGGCAGTCAAATACTTGCGACACATCCAGGAAGGAACCAACGTAGTACAGCTTGTTCTCTTATTCGAAAGAGGAAGATATACAATCTACAACACGAAACACCTGTTGGACTGTAAAGTGTTTGGCTTGGAAACCAAACTGGTGTTTTGGAAGTATTTGGTAAGAGTCCAGGATTGGTGTTTGCCTTTTAAGAAGAATCGTCTCAAAGGCCTTTAAAAAGAGGGGAAGCAACTTTTTTGGGCGATAGGAAGAATGATACTTGGGGGTTTACCAGGCTTTAGGAAGAGGATTACAGTGGATAACTTCCACAGGAGAGGAAAGTGTGTAGTTCGGAGAATGGTTTTGTAGAGTTAGGTGAGGAAGGTTATAGCCTTTTTAGGTAAGTGGTTTAGGATTTGGTCTGTAATATGATCATACCTGGAAGACTTATGTTTAGGCTAACAGAAAAGGATTTATTTGACCTCAGAGGAGGTGAAGACATAGGAAGAGGGGAATCAAGGAATTCTTATATCTCTGTACTCTTAAAATGGTTTTCTGGCCCAGGGTGAGGAGTGAAAATTTGCTGAAGATGACGGGTAAAGACCTCAGCTATGCCTGCATCGACGCTGCCCAGGTGCCATCATCGCGGAGGAGAGGAGAGGTGGGGAGTGATATTTGAGGATTTTTCTGGTGGTTGTGGCAGTCCAGAGGGATTTGTCTTCTTTTGTGTGGAGGAGAGGTGATTGTTGTATTATTTTATTGTGAAAGGATCTGAGTTAACGTTGAACTAATCGACTCAATTTGTTATATGCTTGGTGGTCGAATGGGTTCTCTGCCATGTGGTTCCGGATCGTCTTTTGGTAGTATAAGATTCTGTATATGGATGAGAAGAGGTTTGGTGTTTAAAGGATTAGGATTTAGAGGTTTTTTGAATGTAGGTTTGGATACTTTCCAGCATGACTGTTGAATAGCAGAGGTGAAGGATTGTACTTGTGGGGATTTTAAGGAAACTCAGATGTCTACAGCATCTTCAAGGAGGGATTTGAACCTATCCCAATCAACTTGGCTATTAAATAGTGATGGAGGAGTCGATTTTGGAATGGGTTGTAGTGACAAGGTGAGGAGTAAGGGACTGTGATCTGAAGAAAGGTCATTGATTAGGGTGTTACAGGATTGGAGTGGATATTGGCTTTTGCAGACAAAAATATCTATGAGATCTGGTTCACAGTTGCCATCTATAGCCAGCAGCTGACTAGCGCTGAATGCTTCTAAATTTAATATTTCTTCTCATTTATACCCAACTACAATGAAAGAGGAGAAATCCTCTGAATGAAAGTGGAGCATGGCTGAATTTTTTTATAAAGAAGAATTGAGTTTAGTTTAGTTTTATCACTTACTTGTTTAATTTTACTAATTAACTGTAAAAATTATTTTACTGTTGTTGAAAACTTCTTGAATTAATTTTAGTATTTTATTTTTCAGTGTTGAGTTTATTGCTTATTATTTGGATAGAAATAACAGGGTCACATCCATGAGAAGGCAGCTTGCAGAACTGCTAGAAGAAAATGGAAGGCTCTTAGATGAGCAATTCTCAATTGAAACTAAAAGAGACAAGGTTAATGTTTTCTTAATCTAAAAGTAATTATTTTTAGTTTTTATCCAAATTACTAATTTTCATATATTCTGAGTAAAATCATATGCATTATTTGTGTTAATTTCAGATATATATTTTTCAGAGTTTTTTCTTGTTTTTTAAAGATTTAATTTAAAATTGTTCATGTTCTATTATTATTAAATACTTGAATAAGTAGAATTTGAAATTAGGTTTAAGTAAAGCATCTAGAAGCTAGTGGAATGTTCAATAGCAGGTAACAATTTGATCAGATTTCATACCCATTATGATGGCTTATAAGACTAAGTGTTTGTAAACAACATTTTCTAGATTTCAGTAATGGGGCTAATAGATTATTGTTCTTTATTGACACCTTTATGGGGGGAGGGGAGTTTGATATTGCATTTTCCAGATTTGAATTTATTAGTAACATTTGACATAATTTATTACATAGAATTTGACATAATCCTTTACAAAGATTAAAGACAGTTGTTTTCACCAGTATCATAATCATTGAATTTTACTTGGTACTTATCAAAATGGTTCATATGATCTCAAGGCTTATCATTCATCTATCTCCTGATCTTGGGATTGAGATCAGGAGATAGAAACACTTATTTAGAAAAAGAAAAAAAAAATTACCTTTTTGAAGAAACTTATAATGTAAAAATACCTTAAAATAGAGTCATTTGCTTATAACTTCCTTCCAATTCTATTTATTGCTTGTGTGTGTTTTTATTACATTGTTCTCAGTTTTATTTATTTATTTTTTGTAGGTTATCAAAGATAATAATAAGGAATGTGAAAGAAATAAAGACACTATTTCTTTAATTCGTCGATATCATGACTTGCTTAGTTATCTTTGCCCAAACAAGAAGTTACCAGATATTGAAAAAATGGGTCTCTCTGATGAGCAAATACCTCTACAACAAGGTAATTGTTGCATGCTTAGTTTAAAACAAATTATTATTTACTTAGTTTATTTAAGTAAATAATTCAAGTTTGTTTTATCTTATTTAGTTTAGTAAGGCTATATGACTGAAACTTTTATTACTGCTTAAGTATTTCTATTCTTACTCTGTTTATTCTCATTTATAATTTCCTTTCTAATAAATCTCTTAATATGTTCATGAATGTGAACCATATTCTTCTGCTCTAAATCAGTTTATTTTATATTAGCTGTCGCCATTCACCTTTATGTAACCATATTTAATAAAATTTTCATTGAGTTACAATGGAACTATTTACATTGAGTTACAATGAAACTAAATATATTCATTGCAAACTTAGTGTTTACACTGTATCAGTGGGTGTTCGAATTTTTTTTTTCTTTCTTCAGAATTGTGTTTCCTGTCATATCCTTTACATTTGAATAGAAAATATACAATCTATGCACAAATCCCAAATGTTTTGTTGATCAAATAATAAAAAATGATTAATTATCGATAGTGATGTAGAGCATCATGAGTGATGATGTGTATTGAAGAAATTTTAATAGATTATAAAAATGATAGAAAGCAAATCACACAATGATGAATGGCAATTTTTTTTTTTTTTTTAAGTGACATTTGAATATAGAATGAGTTACTGAGGCTAATAAGCTTTCAGCTTTAATTCAATAACTGATTTATTTGTCTGAAGTCCTTCATTTCTTTAATTGTAATATAGTGCAGAAAAGCCAGAAGTCTGTCAATGGCCAGCTCCTTCAACTCATATTAGGTCTTGACCTCTTGTCCTATCTCCCACTCCAATATTCTTTTCCAAGTTTCCTTAAGGCTAACCTTGTCTTTTACCATGAGGGTCCTTCCCCCCAGGTTTTGTTGTGCCTGATAACATGTGGCCATCAGACCCTTAGGATATAGTGCAGGCAACGGTTGATGAAAGTCTTCTGCAATCTAACGGGCTGCTAACCTTCCATGTTTCAGAGACATAATGCAATATTGTTAACATATGTCTGTAGCTTGGTTTCCGTTTTAATTTCATTACTCCTCCAAAGGATAATAGACAGAAGGAGGGAAAAGAAAGCTACTTCGGATTAATTTAATAAACTGCTTATTACTTCTTGTCTAACTTAGCTCGCATGTCCCTGAAGAACTGCAAAACACACAAGTCTTCAATGTGATTCAGATTTTAATCCATGAGTATAGTTATTATGAACAAATGTTCATGAACCATGATACCTAACTTTTGATTCTAAAATTAGTGGGTGCATGAATATGGAATTTCTGATTCTTGAATGTGCATAAGTATAATTTGAAGCCACATTAATCCTATTCATGTGATTTAGTTATAGTTCATTTTATTTTATTTTGGTTAAAATGAATAATGCTTCTAAACAGCATTTTCAAAAAATAAGTGAAATGAAGAACTCAAAGCAGAAAACATATTTCCTTTACTTAAGTACCTTCTACTTCATCTTTCTCTCTTTTAACTTCTCCCACCTACTTAAATCTTAACTATATACGTTAATACTAGGTATTCAAACCTTAAATTCAACAGAATTAATATGTCCAGCCCTTGTAATTTCTACTTTTCTCAGATTTCTATTCTCTGTTTCTCATCAAACCACCATTATCTATGGTTATATAGTCGGTGATTATTACCACATTATCACTAATAATCACCGACTATATCTTCAAAACTCTTAAACATATATTTTCCAGGTTTAATAATGTACCTTACCCAAATCCATTTAACCCACACCTCTATTATCCATGTCCTGTACATTTTTTCTATGTCCTTGTAATTTGTACTTCTCCTGAAGTACCCTGCTTACTATCTATATGAAATATTATTTAAAAAATAATTAAAATTGCTATGATTGTTTTATAAATTGATTTTGAAAAAAAATTCTAAAACTCTCTAAGGGTTGTCTCAAATAAAATTTGTTTGGTCTAACTTTCTCTTTATATCAGGCTTTATTTATGATTATTTTTTAAGAAGAAAACTTGAAATTTTGGTCTAAACATTCTCCATTTTGAGCCAGATCCATTTTGCAGCATTCTATTGAAATTGTTAAAAATTTTTTCCTCAGAATAATCAATTGTTATTATATTCTTCCAGCTGCTAGTGGACCTATTCTTACTGCCGCTGCTAGGAAAGCTCCCTTCACTGGAACTATCTCTTCAGACCCTGATCTCTCAGACAACTCTTCCAGTTAGTATCTAGATTGATAGTAATATTTTTTTTGTAATTCATTATTGTTTGTAATATTTCCATTTTATCCTAAACTTTATTTTAATTACAGGTGCAGATAGAAGAGTGTGTTTAAATAATGTCTGTGGACTTTGTAGAGGAAGTCATGATCAACACCTTCTTGCTAAATGTGATACTTGTCGCAAGCATTACCATTTAGCTTGTCTGAATCCACCTTTAACCCGTATGCCTAAGAAAACTAAACTAATGGGATGGTTAGTAGATATGTTTATATATCACTTATTTTATTTTTTTTTGCATAATAGTTATTTTTAACGTGTAATAAGAATTTCTCTTTTGTTTCTTAAATTATTATAGAAGAATATTTAACATTAAATTTTGGGTATGCTCTTTCTTTTCTCAACATTGCAACTCATCTATATTACATAGAAAATTTATATTTTAGGTTTACTAAAAATTTTAATTTTTTTTTACTCATAAAGTATAATATTGATTATCAATTTAAATAGTATTAAACAAGATTCTTTGAGTTTGGGTAATAATAATGAAAGACGGTTTAACTGTTTCTATTCAAATTAGGTTTCTGGATGTTGGTTTCACTGCATCCAAATAATATAAATTCTTCCTTAGTCAAAAAATCATCATTGAACTGTGATATCTGCGCTGTTTCTATTCATAAATTTTCATTTTTCATGAAAATTGTTCTGTGTGCAGAATAGGTTTTAAAAAAAATAATATCCAAGGTTAAAGGGCCTATGTGTAGTTTCATCAGTTCTAATTCCTTACTTTAAGTTCTTGTGATTAATAATTTTGAAGATTGTATTGTAGGCTTAATTTTCCTTTTTTTATTATTTTATTTTAATTAAAACAAAATTTAAAATTTTTCTTTTACAAATACTATCATGGAGGAATTTTTGTTTTGTTCTTCCCTTTCTGCTTTATCATTTCTTATCAAGTCCTGAAATTCATTAAAATATTATACAGGTATCATGTCTATGAAGTTATTAGGTAGATCCATAAATTCCGATTGTGGAATATATACTCTAGATTGCTAGGAAGGTAGAGTGGAGTAGCACTCACCTGTGGTTGTTACATATATAAATTTCTACTTAATACGCGATCTTTGTAAAATTGTATAGAACTTAAACTTTATAAAATTATATTTTATACTTATTATGTCTACTTTTTCGTAACTCAAATAACGAAGATATTATGATCATCAATTTTAGTCTCCCTTTAAACCTCCTCTTTCCCTTACCAGATTTCATCCAAAAATGACTTCCTAATGGGCTCAATAAAGAGCCTCAACACCAAATTAGGTTTCTTTATTTTAAAAAATCTAACTCTTGAAATTATATTCTTAAATATTTTTCTGTAAACATTGAAAAATGTTATAGAGCTTAAAAGTTATAAAATTATATTTAACTCCAATTTTGTTTTAAACATTTTTTGTAACTCTAATAAATCAAAGATATTAAGATTAAGATTTTTTCTGTCTAAATCTCCCTTCCCTTGATCCGATTTCAAACAATTACAAACTCATCCAACAGTGTGCTAAAATATGCTTGAATACCTAATTTGGTTTTATTATTTTAAAAATTGCAGACACTAGAGCTCATACTTCTTAGATGATTTTAGTTGGGGTTCGGTCAAGGTAGATCCAAAATACACAAATTTAAAAAATGTATTTTTAATAAAGGATTATCTGCCGACGTTTCGACCTACATTGTAAGCCATCTTCAGGGCTATCATGAAGATGAGAGAGGACGTCCTGTCCCTAAGTTCACTTTTTCAACTGGAAATGGAAATGTGAGCTTAGGGATAGGACGTCCACTCTCATCTTCATGATAGCCCTGAAGATGGCTTACAATGTAAGCCAAACATCGGCAGATCATCCTTTACTAAAAAATACATTTTTTAAATTTGTGTTTTTTGGATCTACCTTGACCGAACCCCAACTAAAATCATCTAAGAATAATATCTACAGTCAAAAAAACTCTCCTTTTGAACTAGAGCTCATACATTCTTGCTCCAAATCTAATCTGCTCATCGATTCAGTTGTCATTTGTAAAATATATGTTAAACCACAATATGTAAATATTAAATATAATATGTAAATATTATACTTAAAAATAACTTTGCTCAAGCACCCTTGAAGTGGCGCTATAATCCAGCCATTCAGTCGAAGCCCCTTAATTAAATATTGCTGGGTCCAGTCTGTCTGTTTTCATAATTCTGAATCAAAAACTTTGACCTTTTTAACAATTTTTAGTGCAAGGGAACAGAATAAAAAATCTAACTGTCCCAGCCAGGACTCGAACCTGGATCTCCTGTTAATTATTAGCAGGAATTTACCACNATATAAAATTTTATTTCAAATTATTCAGTATTAATAAATATATAATAATACTAACAATACTAATCATTACTTATTTCTATTTACTTTTAAGCTATGTTATATCTGATTTCTAGGTTTAATGTGTTTCTTTAACTTCAATTTATTTTAAACTAATAACATATTTAGAAATATCAACTGTCGTAATTTCTCAAAGTTCTTTTTTCTTTTAATTGTACAGTAGTTGCATTGCACAATCTCATATTTGTACTATTTCATACATTTATTTATTACATGCCTAAATATTTGAGCTTCTAAATATTATCCTTTTCCTAGTCTTTCTGTACTATCTTTCTTCAAATTTAGTATCAAATTAATAGGTGCTTTTACCTGCCAAGAGGCACTCTGATTTGAGGAAGAATCTGAAATCAAATTTAGAAATATTGTATTTAATTTAATTTAAATTTCTGATTTTGAGCTTCAGATGTTTATTTGACAACTATGGTCAGGCTTGTCTTTTGATGAAAAATAATGGCATATTAAGATGTCAACAGTTTCCTTGCATGGAACTTAAGATAATCTCATTAGAACCTTGATACAACATTTGTTTTTCTTCTTTTACATTTTTCAATAAAATGCTTCATATCTCAAAAAGGATGTATTTCACCTAAAAATGTAAGGGAATTTAAATAGTAGGACTGAATGACTTCTATGAAGCTGATTATTATTATTCCCTTCAGAAGCTGATATGGGCCATAAAAGGTTCAGGTTCTCGTTTGATCTGTCTGTTTGATGACAGTTCAATGAGGTAGGAAAATTGAACTTTAAAGCATTCCATTGTTTTTTATTGCTTTTTAAATAAGTCTTTTAAGTAATTGATCAAAAAAGAAATCTAATCTCCATTCATTCTTTCATTTAACCAATACTGCATTTTATAATAGATTTTATATTTATGATTCATTCCTATAGTTTTTTCACTAAATTTTGACTGCTATTTCTTCAGTTTAAGTCCGTCCCAGTGACTGGTGGTGGAAGTTCATATGTGGCAACTCCAAGTTCTAGTCTTGCTCCTATGCCAAGTTCGCCAACTTCTGTAGGAGTATCTACCCTCCCAGTTTCTTCTCAACCATCACAAGCTCGACTTTCTGCTGCCAAAAAGAAGGAAGAGCCTAAAGTTTTTACTTGTGTCACCTGCAATGAACCTGGAGATTCATCCAACACTGTCAGGTAGGCTTTTCACTTACTCGAAATCCTCGGAGCCACTGTGAATGAAATCTCATTACAAATTCAAAAATTGGTTTTATTCCCATCTAGTCCCTATGCCCTTTGACATCTCTCTTTGGTTGTATCTGCTTCCCCGAGTCAGTGTTTTCCTTTAGATATAAACAGATTCATAATACTTGTTATTCTTTCATTGAGTGATAATTTGAAATACTAATAACACGGAGGGAATAATATTTGCCTTAAAATTAGCTGTATAATGCATTTAATTAATGCTTTTCCATTAAATGTTGATTTACTAATATTTTATTTTCTACCTGTTTCAATATATTAGCATCATGTTTACTTAAGTCTTACTTGTCCAACCATTTATTTAGGGTTTGGCAAGGATTAGATTACTTCGATTTCTATCAAGTGGAAGCGGGAGTTCTGCAGCTGAAAGGATATTTCCCTAAATAACCTGTGCCTTTATATTATATTAAATTAATTAAAATTTTTCGTCCTCTTTTCATTGACTCATAGATTGAAACATCACTAAGTGCATTTTCTATTGTATGTTATGTAGCAGGACTGAGCACTATGGTGATCCTTGCTGAAACATCTGTAATTCTTAAAATAATGGTCAAGAGTTTGTCTTAAAAGAAACAATAAATTGTAAATTGAAATATTTTTGCAAACATGGACATACTTAGCCACTTTTCTAGTATTACTTATTAATTCATTTCTGATTAATTTTTACTTATATATTAGGTAGTAACCTATAGTGTAAAATTACCTTCAAGTTTTAATATTTCTTATTATAGGCAGTGCTCAGAATGTGATAAAGACTCATCAAGTTCGGAGGTAGATCCTGTAGACACAGAAGCACCAAGAAAATTACGGCATAAAGATAATGGTGATTCCAGTCTTTCAGAATTTAAGGTAATATTCTTTAATTTTACTCTGCGTTTTACTTAGTTTTCATATATTTAGTAAAAATAGTAATTGATTAATCAACAAATAGTAGCCTAATAACTCAATTAAAATTTTTTTCTCAAGTGTTCAACCAAGCTTAAGGCCAGTAAATGTAGAATTCAGTTGAAATCGTGTAAAGATACTCAAGGGATTGTTACTAAACCTCATTACTGTAGCAAAAATTTAGCTACTTTTTTCTTTGTTATAAGAAACCCTAGCTAAATTATCAAATAATTTGTTCGTTTTATGTTTTTCTTAAAACTCGAGTGTATACAAATTATAGTTTTGAAGGTAACTAGAACCAATATTTCTCACTACGTTATTTGGTAACGCTCAGTGCTTTCAAAACCACACACATATACATACACGCACACACAAACCACAAGAAGAATCCCACCTATCCACATTAATTGGGGCTGGGACCTGTTCGGATTAGTGGGGTTCACCTCTTAAATATGTGTGATTTTTAACTCAGGGATAATTGGTTTTCTATAAGTGCCAGAAAAAGTCACAGACCATTGTAGTATTTCTAAGAAATTATTTAGATTACTAGAAATTATATGAACCTTTAGTTCTTTTTTTCTGGAGATTACAGAAATTTTTATCACATTAGAGATGGTATATATGTTGTCTTTTCTGTTATAATTAATTTATTGCTAACTTAAACATTTAATTTATTTATAGAGTATTTTTTGTATGCATTAATTGTTGTTGGTGATAATTTATGATGATTTTTTCCTCGATACAATTTTGTTCTTAGTGCCTGATGTAAACATCGATACTGGTTGCCAGTAACATATGATGTCTAGCATATAGATTTAATATTTTTAATTGGATTTTCTTAACCTGCATTGTGAAATGCAAAAAATCAATGTATGAGGGAGGGAGTTATAGTTGCAATAGTTAATTTTTAAAGAAAGAACCAAAAACTATCTTTTTTTTTAAATTTATATTCTTTTTATATATATTAATA
>KZ808251.1:207806-236998 GCA_000696205.2 Oncopeltus fasciatus
AAGTTTACTGACCATTGATATATTAATATTAGTTAATACTTGTTTTAAATAAATGTACTCTTACAACACAAACAATATTTTTTTAGAGTATAATTAAGTAATTAACTTTTTTATTTATAATTTATTTGCTATTTTAGTTTCAAAATAATTTTTTTAATTCTCTTTGATTTACAGTTTGATTCTAAAGAAACATCTTTGATAGAAGCTTCTGGTACTGGAGAGACTGAATCACAACCAGGTCATTATAAATTTTGCTTCTTTAGTTTATTTCTATTATTTGAATGCTATAATAGCTCTTTTGTCATCATTAGTACTCAAGTAGTAGTTACTCTTAGTGGTATTAACTGAATTTCTTCTTCTTTTTTTTCTTCTGTGAGATGGGATATTTATAGATAACAACAAAAAAGTCTGGTTGGTCTCTAAATACTTATTTTAGCATATTTCTAGAAAGGAAATCAGATATCCACTAGGGTATTATGATGCGACTTTTGAAAGATTTCATACGCTTGCTGGCCTCTGTAATTTTTAAAATAATAAAAGCACTATTTTAAACTTTTAATTTAATTTTTCTAATGACGACCGAGCTCATGGTGGAACTGCACTTCTTATCAAGAACTCCAATACCCATCATATGTTACCCTCCACTCCCACAGAGTCCCTTCAATCAACAACAGTGTCAATTTCTACAACCTCTTCAGCAGTGTATTGTCCTCCAAATAAGCCAATCACTACACCAGAATTTTCTACTTTCCTCAAAGACCTTGGTCCCCTTTTCCTTGCCGATGGAGACTATAATGCGAAACACTTGCAACCCCCTTGCGCCGAGGAGATGTTTCCTCTGACAATGACAATGACAAGGCCGAAATGTTTGCCCAGCACCTCAAGCAAACATTTACTTCTCACTCAGATCCCTTAGACCTGTCCAATACCTAGGAGACTGAGGAGTCTTTGGACATGCCATTACCTATGTCTTAACCACTCAAGGCAGTAACACCTTCCGAGGTCAAGTATATAATCTTTTGTCTGCCTAAGCTCAAATCACCCGAATATGATTTAATCAACCGTCAAATTGTCCGTAATCTTCCCAAGAAGGCAATTATATTCCTCACCTACATCTATAATTGTATACTCCGAGCTACACACTTCCCACTCCTCTGGAAATATTCGGACATAATATTATTTCCCAAACCTGAAAAACCACCACATAATCCTTCATCCTACCGTCCTATAAGTCTCCTTCCTTCACTTTTTAAGATATTCGAAAAAATTCTGTTAAAATGATTGATGCCTTCCATTGAACCCTACAATATCCTCCCAAATCATAAGTTTGGCTTTCGACGTAAGCATTCTACAGCCCAGCAGGTGTTTCACGTCGTAGACTACATTTTCTCTTCCCTTGAGCTCAAAGAGTACTGCCCGGAGCTTTCTAGGATGTTTCCCAAGCATTTGTGTCTGGCACAGTCGTCTCCTGTTTAAACTGAAATCCATACTTCCTAATAACACTTAGCTTATCCTTAAGTCTTACTTGTCCAACCATTTATTTAGGGTTTGGCAAGGATTAGATTACTTCGATTTCTATCAAGTGGAAGCGGGAGTTCCTTAAGGAAGTGTGCTTGGACATATCCTATTCATCCTGTACACTGCTGACATCCTTACCCATCCAAGTACCCTCTTAGCTCTATTTACGGACAACCAAGCTATCCTAAAATCCATCTAAGCTATCCATCCCGATCCTAAAACTGCCTTTTTTTTTTTTTTTTTTNAAGGCTAATACTATTGTTATAATTAGTGATAAGAAGTCCATATATCATTTTGATGGGCTGTTTAATACAAGAAATTGTTTTTTTTTGCTGGGTTAGCCTCCCTTGCAACCACTTAGGGTCATTGGAGGGAGGGGCTATCTACAGGTTGCCACCCTTTTTTAAACACCCATGGCTCAGGACAAGCTTCTATATTATAAATAAAAGATTGACCTGGGCGGGATTTGAACCCGCGGCGTCAGGAATGCGAGACCCGTACGGATCCCTTGAGCTATCCCGGCGCCCCTGAAACTGCCTTTAAAAACCTACAAGATCACTCTGAAAAAATCAAACAATGGTATGGCAAATGGAGAATAAAAATCAATGATGCAAAATGCATTCAAGTTAATTTCCAACTGCGGAAAAAAGACTTCCCTGAAATTTTGAAATTTAACAATATTCCTTTACCACATTCAAATTCCGTTCGTTACCATATTATATTATAGTAACGATTTACTGTTTATATTTCCATCTTGACTCACGACTTACATGGGGTGAACACAATAAAATTAATAGACAAGAACTCAATCGGCGATATGGACTTCTATACAGACTCATGAATAAGAACTCCAATCTTACGATTGAAAACAAACTGACGCTCTACAAAACCTTATTGTGACCAATCTGGACTTCAGGAGTAGAAATCTGGGGTGCCGCCAAGTCTTCCAACATCCAAGGAATCTAGTCCTTCTAATTTCTTTCCGCTTCAGTCTTTTCCACAGTAAACTGCCATTCCATCCTAATCCACTAGCACAGACCTTGTCTTCTAACTCCAACCCCTACAACCCTCCCTGTCGGCTCAAACGGTCTCCTGGGGACATAGTTTGTAAATAATTTGAGAGTGGTGTCATTGGTCACCTTCTCTCCTCGTGTGACTTTCATTAATTTCATTTTTTTCCCCTATTATTCATTGTAATCAAGTTACAAAATGTTTTTATTTATTTTTAACTAAATGTAATATGTAAATAAAGGTAGAAAAAAAATTTGTGTTCATTTTTTCCTGAAACAAAATAGTCTATTAATCACATGTTTTAAATGTGCTTAAATTTTTATCTCTTTTCTACGTTGTTTGTCTTTTAGTTATTGGGTTTTTTTTAGGATTGAAATCTTGTATATTTGATGTTTTGGGTGACAATATTAATAATTCAGAGATATTTTACAGGTTTATATTTTCTTATTTCATTTTCTTTTAATTGTATCAGCTTGTTTTTATGTTACAATGTCTACAAATCGTATTCTACTTTTATTAGAAAGTTCTTAAGTAAATTTTAGTCTTTCATGGGTACTATTTAAATCTCTTAAATATTTTTCTTGGGATCCTTTATTATTGATAAAAAAAAGTATCTGTATATTCTTTATAAGTATTATTTCTTGTTTATGCTTATTTTTAATTTTTCATAAATTTTATTTATCACAACATTGCTAATAAATAAAGTTTACTGACCATTGACACACGCACACACACATATATACATTTGTCTGTAAAAGTGTTGTAAAAACAAAAATAACTACTACAAATATTTAATTTAATTTTGTCTATAAATAGTACTTTTAATGGTTATATATTGTGTCATTTTGTTCCATTTGTCAATTATTTTCTCAGTACATAAATCTAGTGACATTTGTAAATTAAGGTACAATATCTAGACAGAAGATTACAATTTATGAATTTATGTTACTAAGGTTATAAATATATTTTCTTATTATATACAAATTTCTTATGAAATTTTTTTTTATTTGCATAGTTCCAGAAAAAATTCCAGAGAGTGAAATTATTGGCATTGGTGGTAGGTCTTCCAAAAAGAGGCGAAGGGAGAAACATCACAGATACTCTCCTGATCCTAGTAATATGCGTGTACACAGGCACAAACATAAGAGGAGCAAATTACAAGAAGAGCAAAGGCAAAGCCTCAAGATTTGTGTAAGTTACATAAATATAAAATTTTATTTCAAATTATTCAGTATTAACAATACTAATCATTACTTATTTCTATTTACTTTTAAGCTATGTTATATCTGATTTCTAGGTTTAATGTGTTTCTTTAACTTCAATTTATTTTAAACTAATAACATATTTAGAAATATCAACTGTCGTAATTTCTCAAAGTTCTTTTTTCTTTTAATTGTACAGTAGTTGCATTGCACAATCTCATATTTGTACTATTTCATACATTTATTTATTACATGCCTAAATATTTGAGCTTCTAAATATTATCCTTTTCCTAGTCTTTCTGTACTATCTTTCTTCAAATTTAGTATCAAATTAATAGGTGCTTTTACCTGCCAAGAGGCACTCTGATTTGAGGAAGAATCTGAAATCAAATTTAGAAATATTGTATTTAATTTAATTTAAATTTCTGATTTTGAGCTTCAGATGTTTATTTGACAACTATGGTCAGGCTTGTCTTTTGATGAAAAATAATGGCATATTAAGATGTCAACAGTTTCCTTGCATGGAACTTAAGATAATCTCATTAGAACCTTGATACAACATTTGTTTTTCTTCTTTTACATTTTTCAATAAAATGCTTCATATCTCAAAAAGGATGTATTTCACCTAAAAATGTAAGGGAATTTAAATAGTAGGACTGAATGACTTCTATGAAGCTGATTATTATTATTCCCTTCAGAAGCTGATATGGGCCATAAAAGGTTCAGGTTCTCGTTTGATCTGTCTGTTTGATGACAGTTCAATGAGGTAGGAAAATTGAACTTTAAAGCATTCCATTGTTTTTTATTGCTTTTTAAATAAGTCTTTTAAGTAATTGATCAAAAAAGAAATCTAATCTCCATTCATTCTTTCATTTAACCAATACTGCATTTTATAATAGATTTTATATTTATGATTCATTCCTATAGTTTTTTCACTAAATTTTGACTGCTATTTCTTCAGTTTAAGTCCGTCCCAGTGACTGGTGGTGGAAGTTCATATGTGGCAACTCCAAGTTCTAGTCTTGCTCCTATGCCAAGTTCGCCAACTTCTGTAGGAGTATCTACCCTCCCAGTTTCTTCTCAACCATCACAAGCTCGACTTTCTGCTGCCAAAAAGAAGGAAGAGCCTAAAGTTTTTACTTGTGTCACCTGCAATGAACCTGGAGATTCATCCAACACTGTCAGGTAGGCTTTTCACTTACTCGAAATCCTCGGAGCCACTGTGAATGAAATCTCATTACAAATTCAAAAATTGGTTTTATTCCCATCTAGTCCCTATGCCCTTTGACATCTCTCTTTGGTTGTATCTGCTTCCCCGAGTCAGTGTTTTCCTTTAGATATAAACAGATTCATAATACTTGTTATTCTTTCATTGAGTGATAATTTGAAATACTAATAACACGGAGGGAATAATATTTGCCTTAAAATTAGCTGTATAATGCATTTAATTAATGCTTTTCCATTAAATGTTGATTTACTAATATTTTATTTTCTACCTGTTTCAATATATTAGCATCATGTTTAGGCTAAAAAAAAGTATAACACAATTTAATACAACTACGTAAAATATATTTAAACTTTAAATAAGACTAATTGAAATAGAAAATTAATAAATAACAACTTTTAAATAAACCTAGTGAAAAAGAGTTGTTTAACATATCTTATAAATAGCAAAATATAAATATAATACATAGTTTAACAACATAATATAAATTGTGTCCCATATAGATATTTTTTTTTAAATTGCAGCGTGCCACAAGTAGGCCTCTTCATTGCATGTTACAGAAGACACTGATTGGCTTCAATATGTTTCTTTTCAGCCAATGGACTCCTCTTATTTTTTTTCATCCACCTTTGTTCTCTCCCCTAATTCCAAAATTTCAGATATCTCCTCAAATAGTTTCTAATGTTAAAATATTTTTTAGCTCATTAAAATGGTCAAAGTTTTGAACATTCAGAACACTCAAGAGGAGTTTCTTAAATTGTGGAATTAGAACAGAGATGGATGAGAAAAAAGTAGGAGGGATCAATTGGTAAAGTAAATATTCAAGCCTACCAGTGTGCTCTGTAATGTGACATGTACAAGTATTACTTTGACTGGGTATATCTCTAAATTGTAATTTATTAATATTCAATTTTAACTAGTTTTAATCAATATTTATTATCATTAAAATACTCTATCCAGGAAGCCATTTTTTAGTCTTTAGAGATTTCAAATATTTGCGTTTAAGAGTATTATACTCTAAATGCCGAGAGTTTCTTAGAGTTTCATCGAATTTAGTTTTTTGATAGATTGTGCGTGCTCTGTTTGTTCTATTCCGCAGTCTAATAGATTTCCGTCCCACCAAGGGTTATGTTGCAGAAATTTTGTTTCGATATAGAATTTTGAGCCGAAAAGAAATTTTGAAGTATTTTAATATTCAAGGAGGGTGCTTTGCAAGCCCTCCATAAATTAATAAACGTCCTTCAAGAAGGATTTGAAAAGAAGGAAATAGTAATTTTAATTTTGCTGGACATAAAAGGGGCATTTAACAGCGCATGGTGGCCATCAATTATAATGCTCTGAAAGAGAAAAAAATGTCCAATTAGTCAAAGATTATTTAAAAGATTGTTATATATGTGTAACATCCGGTTCTATAGATATTGCGAGGAATCAAACACTTGGTACATCTCAGGACCCAAGATGCTCCCCACTGTTTTGGAATTTCATTGTCGACTCACTTTTACGGAAATCATTTCTGCAACATGTAACTGTACTAGCTTTTGCAGATAACATACTTATAATTATTAAATCTAAATTCTACCAACATTTACAGACACTTATACATACTGTAGTAGACACAACAAACTCCTGGGCAAATACTCACAAACTAACTAACTTTCAACACACAAAAATCTCATTACTTGATAAATTCAAGACAATGACAAACACCTGAACTAACTGACACCATACAAAATGCACCCCTACAAAAAGTATACTCCATGAAATATTTAGGAATAACAAACTCATAATTAAACTGGAATAAACACATTGACACTCTACAAAATATACTAATTAAAATTATAAACTCTTTATCCATAGCAGCTGGGGCAACTTGGGGTCTTAGGACAGAAGCCCACAATATTTTGTACAAGGGTGCCATTTTACCCATTCTGACATATGGAGTCAAAATCTGGTATCCTAGTTTAAGGGGAAAACACAACATCACCAGGCTTGAAAGGATCCAGAGGCTGATAGCTATTAAAATTGTTAAAGTTTTCAGGACTCTTTCATGTGAAGCTGCCTTTGTTCTGGCTAAGATCATTCCTATAAGTATATTAGCCAACTGTTATGTTAGCAAAATCCATTTGTTAACCTTAAAACTTGACTTTTATAAATATTATTTAATTTGTGGTATTTAATCCCACGTAAATTTAGGGAATTTAATAACTTATCTGACCTGTTCCGGTAGCATAAGTGGCTAATGCACCGGCCCGGATAGCAGGGGATCCAGGTTCGTATCCTGGCTGGAACAGTTAGATTTTTTATTCTGTTCCCTTGCACTAAAAATTCCCTTAAAACTTGACACGAATGTCTTCAAAGCAGATGAGATAGAACACATATATCCCACACCACTCGACTTGGTTACACCCAGCCGTTTACCCAGAAATAATATAATCTGAATAATACTGACGAAACTGGCTATCTATACATTTCAACTTAAGACCATTAATAATAATTGAAAATATTTAAAATAAATCAAAATTTTTAATTAAAAAAAAAAACAGCAATCTTACTGTTTCCAATTTAAACCATCTATAACATGAAATCTCTGATTACCATAAGTATTTTTCAGTGACCTGTCCCCCCAGATTGTCTAAGATCTATTACTTATCTTTATTATGCTTCACTTGACTTGTGTACTTCTATCCAATATTAAGGAGAAATATTTCTATTATATTGTGTTATTGCTTTACTTATTAAAATATATGTATGGGGTATAAATAGTAGTGCTCTTCAGGAGTCAGTTTGTCCTATTGTAAACAGTTTTTCCCCCTAATAGTTCCTTTAAATATACACTAAAAAAAATTAGCTTTATTTTATTTAAAATTTGAGAACCTTTGACCAACTTAAAAAAGTAAAAATCTGTTGTTTTTTAAATATAGCCTCAACTCTTCGATTCTCTTCTATTTTTTTATGTTTATCTTTTATATTTTCTATAAATATCCGTTAAGCAATGAGCTGTTTAAAAAGTCTTAATGTGAATGTGATGCCAGTGAAGTGAAGTGAAATTCTAGAAGTAATACTTGATATTTTATTGATTTTATGTCTTCCATCTTGATGATTTATTTAAAACAATAACACCTAAAATCTTCCTCAGCTAATTTAGCCTCTTTGAAGTGGTACTTTAGATGCTCCACTACTCTAAATTTTCTGTTGTCTCAGTGATTGTATATTTTACCTTAAATCTAGTATGAAGTTTGTACTTAATTATAATTTATAATGAATATTAGTAAAATTTCTTTCATAATTATAAATAAGGTGAGTTGAATTAACGGGTATTCCCTCTAACATCTTTCATAATTATAAATAAGGTGAAAAATCCTATAAAAAGATGGAACCAACAACTATTAAGACTTAGTTTGTTATATAATTGTTGGAAACTATCTCTTTAATAGACCAATCAAAACTTATCTATTAAAGAAATCTGCAGATAATAAACCCCTTTCAACCTATTTAAAAGTTTAATAGACTCAGCATGTGTCTCTGTGTTAACCTACTAATGCAAAGTAATATGAAATTTAGTGTCTATGTCCTTGAAATGTACTAACGTGGTGGCAGATCTAGCTTGGTCCATTGCTTTAGTTCTGCATATTAATTTATCAATTTTTTTTTAGTGCTCTTTAAATAATTATCTAATTGTAAATATTTCTTCTGCAAAATAAATGATCAAAAAATAAATATTGTAATGCTGGAAAATTGCTATTTTAAATCTTATTTTATATTATTGAATGATCTAAATTGTTAATGTATTAAAGTTTAACAATTAATTCAATCAGCAAAAGCATATTAAGATTAATTTCCTGGAAAAATTAATGTACCACTATCATGAAGCAATATAATAAGCAATTATTATATTTATGTTTGCAGGTGTGATGAGTGTCTTCTAGGATTCCATTTTCATTGTTTGGTTCCACCTGTAAAAAAATCACCCAAAGTTCGTGGATATTCATGGCATTGTGCTAACTGTGATCCTACAGTAAGTATACAAAATAGAGATTATAACTTAACTGTGAAATTATTTAATAAATAATGAAATCATAAAAATAATGCAATCGATTTATTTTTGTTTTAGGAGAGTGAATAAACCATAATCAAGTAGAACTTCCATCTCACCTTTCTTGTAATTTTAACTGTTATTTTGAATTAAGTTTGTTTATTTTTTGTTTAAGTTTTGAAGAAGTATTATTTTACTTTATTCATTACAGAATCAATACACCTATATATTTATTTTTAATATTGTAAATTGCTAATAAAATAATTCTTAATTTTAATAGTTTTCTGTCCTTAAATCCCTTTTAGCAAAGTCCAAAGAATTGTAGCTATTGAGGTCATGTCTAATGGCAGATTTTTTAAAATTTTTCTATCTGCTGAACAGCTAAAATGATAGTCTAAAAAATGTGTGGGTGCATCTGTGTGTGTGTTTGTATGTGATGGCTAAGTTTCATGTTGAGCAAAATTACACCAGTAGGAGTGAGGATTATATTCAATATCAGTTGTGAGTTGAAGAAGTATTTTGATGTAGCGAGTGTAGTATTTAGTTTAGATTAATGAAACTAAAAACAGATTTGTTTATTGACAAAATACATATTTTTGGAGTTAAACAGTGAAATTTAGCAAATAGGGTGGGGCTTTTACCTGAACATAAATGTTTAACTTTAGGGTCTAGAAGCAGTTATTAATTGTTACTTAATAAAAAGTAAATTGAAAGACTAAGTAGTTTTAGAGTGGAATTGAACGATAGGGCAGGGGATTTCAAAAATGCCCAGCCTTAAGTACAAAATTTTTTTTGCTGTAGTAGGCATAATATTTCCTTAGAGGAAACTAAATATTACGCCCACTACATTGAATATAAGTTTTAACTCACACTTAATGTATCAATTAATTCTTTGTAACTCCTTAAATATGTATTTTATAAATAAAAATATCCATTTTGAGTTTAATTTCTCTAAACTAAATATACGCCCACTGAAGTAAAAAAAAATGTTGGACTCAGACATCATTTTAGGACATCTATTATAACTAACTTAAACCAACTACCCAAATTTTATGAGAAAAACAATTAATTACAACTTCTAGACAGTAATGTTACAAATTTATGGTTCATATAAACACTCCTCTCATATTTGTTCAATTTTGCTGTTTAGCTCCTAAAATATGTATTTTATACAAAACATATTTTTGTGATTTGTTTCTGTAAACTAAATATTATGTCCCTTACATTGATAAAACTTTTTCTACTCGCACTTGACATTACAGGTAATCCCCCTCTCCTAATGGATCACCTACTATGTCAAGTAAGAGTAGAAATTTATTTTTTCTGAGTAATATTTAGTTTTGAGAATACCAGTTACTCCCAGCCAGTAAATACTTTATTTTATGGCTCTCTTTCATCAATTTATTTTTGTAGGTTGTAGGAATTGTTTTGCCTATATATTGACAAATTTTGATGACTAAGGGAAGTTGAAGGGAAGAGTGTTAAGTTTGGTAGAGATATCTCTCCATCTTCATCTATTATTCTGTGAGTTAAGTTTCGATAGCCAGCCTCCAGTAGGCTGGGATCAGACAAGTTTGGTCATTCCTACCCTCTTATAAGGGAGAGGCACAACAGTCTACTGCAGCCCACTTTTATTGTTAATGTCCATGGCTCACTAACTTAATATATTGGTCCCTTGGCCAGAATACCCAGTTCGAAGCTTTTGATATTTAAAAAAAAATATTAATGTCTGATGATGGGAGTTGATTACTACCATCTGATGATGGGAGTTGATTACTACCATCTGATGATGGGAGTTGATTACTACCATCATTTAACAGCTAGGAGGAAATGGCTAATGAAGGGGTGGATCCCCTTGACACCTCCAAATAACAATAGAAAAGGCCTTAGTTGACAGATCTAGGATTTTGTGCTGGAATTGCCACAAATGTGGCCATGAGCCAATCCTAGAAAGAAGAGAACTCTGCCTCGAAAACTACCCTGGCAATGTTTTTCATGGATTTGGAGTCAATGCCTAACCTGCAGCTGATATACAGTTTGACCTCACTCTGCTACTGTAAAGTAAGAAACCTCACCCTCATCCCGATATAGTAGTGTCACCAATGTCAGTAGTATTGACACACCTACTGTTAACACTCTCCATGCTTGTTTAAAATTGGTGGTGCTCACATCATTGGATCATTTACAATTTGAAGATATACTCTGATTGAGGATTGCCTTAAGAGGCTTATGAGCTGTTTCTTAAGTATGACCTTGATTTTCCTAGGGATGCCAGTATTACCATTATGCTGGCTTAAATCAATCGTTTGTATTAGAATTTGAAAGAAACCATGGGAATTATTTAAAAGTGGAGGCTGAAGGACAAATATCAATATTGGTTCATGTAAATATACTGTGTCTCGTTCCGATGTCGCTATATGAAGGTTCAGAGTGGGATTATCTGTTATCAATGGGAAATTTTGTCTCATGGGCAGCAAGAGATTGATTGGATCTTGAAATGCATAACATTTTTGCCATCGTTTTACCCTTAATCCATAGAGATGGCCAGGGTCTTTATTATATTCTACTGTCTTCGCTAGCTGAGGGCTTAGCCTCCAAACAACGGATTATATAAAAGGAAGATCATCTTTGATGAAAATTGGTAATTCAAATAGGTTTTTTTCGAGAAAAAAGAGTAAGGTAAGATGTGTGAAGGATTCCCACTAGACGTTTTGCTTGTTTATTAAACCTCATTTTGATACACCAAAAATTACCTGTGATTTTAGAATAACTATTAACTAGGAAAAAAAAACATATGGCTTCACATGTGAGAATTGTATATAAAAAAAAAAAAAATTATTTGTATTTTGCTATTTCACAGTAATATTAATTTTGTTGCTCATTTTAAGAAGTACAGCTTATTTTATCCAACTATCATACATAAAAAATTGTTTTATACTATGAGAAAGATAAATGTGTCTTCATCGAGAGAGAAAATTGCTCTAGAGAATTTCACTAAAAATTCAGATAATGAAGACCCTTCACCCAGACTTTGTCTTATTCATGAGGAAATTCCACAAAGTTTCCCAATAAATTATGGCAGTAAGTGGTTAGCTTTCCGAGAAGATGAAGGCTCTTTATCTCAAAATACTCCCGTATCTCTTGAATTTTCTAATCCACATATTCAACAATTATATATGCAGAATCCTAAAATATTGGACAATGAAATTTCAGTGAAGAATATCAAATACAATTTAAAGGAAGTTAATGAAAGACAAATTGAAATAGAGAATAAAGTTGACAAAGGAGTATTCAAAGCTTATTTGGATTTAATTCAAAGCGGGAAAACACAAATTCGAGATCAAATAGTTCATTCAATTGAACAATCCACAGGAGCAAAAATTAGGAGTATAGTGTTAAAAGTGTTATAATACTTTGAAATTAAGAGACAATTACTTGCATATTTGAATAACATTTACACGATTGATATACAGTGTAAAATTAATAAATCAAAATCACTAATTTAGATATTGGCTTGATATATCCATAATTTTGCATTTATTAATAATTATAAATAAAATTTATCGATAATTGAAAATTCCTTTTGTTGGTTATATTCTTCTTTTGTGTTTATAGGCTAACCATTTCCAACTACAATTGTCATCAGTTAAAGGACGCTTTCTCCCATACTTAAAATTTTATTTTGCTTTCTAAATGTCAACCTCTTGTTGATCTGTTGGTTGACTAATATTATGAGGTTGGTTGACTAATACTACGATGACCATGTCTTTTATTTATTCAGGTGGTTTTTTGTTTCCTTAGGATCGTACACCAAATTGTATAGGTGCATCAAAAGTGAAACTAAAGAAGTACTTGACATCATATATATTTTTTGTATTAACTAATATAACATATTTTTAATACCAAGTCAACACTTTAGGTGATAATATTCCAAGCTTTTTTTCTGCCCAAGAGAGATAATACTTCATTTAAAACTCAGCAAATTCCAATGAACTATCAAACCTGTATGGTATCCTCAACTTTATTGTTTCTAGGTGTTTCTCATGGTAACCTTTTTTTTTTTTTTCTGTGTTACTGCCTCCTGGCAGTCAACCTTCATTTATCTAAGATTTTTGTTGTTTTGTCTGTCACTTCCATAATTTTATTTTATCTTTAAGAGATATATAGGCTTAGAAATTATCCTTCATTGTCCAATTTGACCTTGTCTTATGTCCTATATAGAGTGGCAAGCTTAGTCAATTAGACCTTAGGGTAAGGAGTTTGTTGTGAGCTATTCTGTTTAGCCTTGGTTTCAATGTAAAAATTTGCAAAGTTAGAAATTTTTACCTAATTTTTGTCCTGTGAATTGGGTAGTAAATAAAAAAAATTTCAATCGCTATTTTTCTTTAATTTTCCTCTAAATATTTTATTTATTAATTTAANCAAGTTGGATAAGACAATTAGTTGATAATATTAAATCATTAAATAATATTAATATATTAAAAACTGTCCATTGGTTGTATTAAAACATAAAAATTCTAAAAGAACTTATGATTGGATAAAACATAGCTTCTTATATTAAGGTGAGTTAATTACTCATTCTATCTGCTGCAGGAATGATTAATATATATATATATACACATAATGAACTTTATCTCTAACTTCCCACATCACAATACTGGTACGACCAGCACAGCATTTGTGACAAAGCACTTAACATAATATTACCCCATCTATCGAAATTTAGTAGATACTTTTTATAACCACGCTTGCTTGTATGACGAAGTCATTGACAACAAAATTCCCTAATCCGACAATAACATATCTATTATTGCTGTGGTTGAAAAACTGAAGTTAAATAAATTAAGTGAAAAACCTTAATCAGGAATAATAAAAACACAAATATCAATTTAAAATAATATAGTTTTATCAATTAAGTGAATAAATAGTACAAGTAAAATTTACAATAAAAACCTTATTTACAAATAAATAAAAGGTAGCTGATTGTATTTACCTATTTTATATACACATATACATAAACTTTAATTATAAACTCCCTTCCTGCCTTATGAGCGGTTTAGATTATGAAATAAAATATTGGATTAAATGAAATATTTCTTTACAATACCATAATTTAAGTTATTTGTGAACAAAATCTGTACATATTTTCTAGAATGAGATACAACACATCCACTAATTTTAGAAAATGGTTTATTACTAAATTATAAAGTGAGCAATGTAACAAAATTCTATAAATGGCACTCAAGTTGAAGTATATATCAGGTATAAGAATTGAACATTATATATTTTAGGAACAAAACCATGAAAACAAATTCTCTACAAGTAAGAGTTATCTAACAGCTCCTCCCACTTAATAGTTGTTTGAAAAACCTCTTGTTGAAGCCAAAGATGGTAATGTTTTTTAAATTCATCAGTTAGTTCAATATTTTGACCAAGGACTGATTGGGGGCAGTTATCTACAGGTTCGTACTCAGGGTCTGGATTGTTTCCATAACGGCGGGTATTAAATCTATCAACAGATGAACGAAGAGCACATTCTTCTGCTTGAAAGTCCCATGGCCGAGCATCTAAATCTATTCCGTAAGCCCAATCATCATTCAGTCTATGGCGTACTTTTGAATATATGGCCGACATAGTCTTCATATTTGACTTCCTCCACTGCCTTCCAAGATATTTTGTTTGCATTTTCAAAAGCTTTAGAACATAAAGTTGCATCATTGCATGACGGACTTTAAGAGTTCGTTTAAGTATAGGAGCAGACTTAAAAACTACGAGCATCATTATTCGTGAATGTTTCCATTTTGTGAGCTTATTAAGAATTCTGAGAAGGTTAATACAAGAAAATAAATTCCTCCATGAATACTGTTGATTGTCGCCTATTTCTAAACTTTCAGCAGTAAGCTCAGGCTGGTCTCCTATAACACATGAAGGGAAATCTAGTATAGGAATGATATTTTTGGCACCTACATAAGCCATTATATTCTGATTAAAAAATTTTAAAACAAGTGGTATACAGTTCGCAAAAACTAAATGCTGTGCCATGAATTCAAACTGATAAATATGGTTAAGTTTAAAGTGTTTTAATAAGAGAAGTAGAATTCCTGAAACAGCTTTTACAATAATTTCTTTATGCCTGTTAACATCAATACCTAATTTCATAGACTGTAATACTGTAGTTGGCATTTGTATGGGGATAACATCAGACAGTATATTTATAGAATCAGTTTTTGCCTTAGATGTTGGCGCTGCAGCCAAAAGAATTTTTAGAAGTGCTATCATGTATGAAGGAAGGTTCGGGTACATAGCTTGGTAAAGGATTTCAGTAGGTGTGAGGTTTATTGGTCCTTCAGATTTAGACAATGGATTCTTTGCAAGCTCTTCTTCTAAACTAATTTGCACCTCAGATAATGAATGATACATGTGCTGCTTTAAAACTCTAACACCTTCATGAATAGGTTCTGGCAAACCAAATAAAGATTCTCTGTCCCCCTCGAGAGGAAAACCAACAAATTTCAACCTAGTGTTATCTAAAAAATTGTCAAGGTCTTTTTGTCTAACTTTTGGTTGCCAAGGTAAGCCTTTAGCTCTACAAGGAACAGGAGTATCTGGCCTACTGGTAGGTTGAGGTTCTTCAATTGGTCTTTCTTCATATTCCCTCATTTCATCATCTCCTTCTAGAGATTCAAGTTCCATTGGTTCATCCAATGAACTCTGTTTCATAAGGCTCCTCCTTAACAATCTCCCATGTCTCTTCTGGTTCTGGTTTTCTATTATTTCAGCAGCACTAGCAGGAGGAGAAGAAGCTCTCATATTCCTCACCACTTCCATTGTATCTTCTTCAATTGCTTCTAGGCCAGCATCTTTCCTGTATTGATGTTTAAGTAGCCTAAGTACTTCACTTCCACCCAAGGAAACAAGAGTAGTTTTCCATAATAAAAGCAAAACCTTCTTCATGGGAAAGTGAGGAGCCGTACCACTACAAAAACGTGTCACCATGCCAAATAGTTTAATTATAAGTAATTCATCACACATTATATACAATAAATCTTGTCTAAAAATTTCATTATATTTAATGTACAATTCAGGGTCCTCTTCTTGTAAAGATCGGATGACTTCAACAATTATATAAAGAACACTCAGAATGACTCTCAAGTCAATTGAGTCGGCCAAGCTAACATCAAATTTTGGCATATTACTGGCTACAGGAGGAGCGTTGTCTATTTCAATATTTAGAAGCTCAATAAAAGAATGAAATACACCTTCGTTATAGAGTAAAAGAACATTTTCTCTCGTAAGTGACATTTGTTCCTTATCAGACTGAACTTCAGCCCAACAGCCTTGTGCTAAATACAAAAAGCATCGGGCAGACTGCATTCTAAGTTTTGAATCTGACACTTCAAGCTGGTCAAGTAATTTAGTGATTACTGACTTCTTCTTCTCAATAGTTAATTTTTGCCACAATGGACTTAAATTGTATTTTGCCATTTGATCTTCAAATGCTTTCACATTCAACTGAAATTCTGGCTGTTCAGTGTAGCTGTATAACTCAGCTATTTCATTTAGATGAATATCTGAATCATCATAAATAAAATCTAAATCGGGGCAATCAGGCCCTGAATCTGAATCTTGTCTTTGTCGTCGGAATATATCTCTGAGTTTAGGAAGACCTCTTTTTCCATTTCCATTAGCATCAACATTCAATACCCTATATTCCAAATCTGACAAGATGATACCCTGTCTTTGCTGCGGCTGTTGCTGCATTTCAATGGTTTTTAGCACAAATGCTACTAAGCATATAATGTGCTCCTTTCACATACTCCCACCCACTGACATACTTGCCTGAAACAATAAAATAACAGTAATAGAAATTCAAAATTTAAAATTTTTCTATGACATATTTAAAAAAAAAAAATTATAAGGATAGTGGTTGTCTTTAGACAGAACTCAATTCTCGATTTGTTAAGATTTAAATTTCATATTCAAATATAATAATTTCTGAGACAGCAGCCAATTTTAGTGAAAGAATAATAAAAAAGAGTATAACTTATATGAGAACAAAACAAACAAAATTTTCACACTTGAATAGAGCCCATTCCTCTGTTTTTCATTGAAATGATAAAAAAAATATATCCTAAATTAAAGGCCATGTAAAACCACCAATTTTTAGATTCTCCCAAGGAAGTATATATATATATATATCAGGTATAAGAATTGAACATTATATATTTTAGGAACAAAANTATATGTGTGTGTGTGGATGTGATGTTCCTGTATTCCTTATTTAATTTGTATAAAATAAAAATTTTTTGCTGTCGATGTTCTTTTTGAAATTTTTTGGACAAGTTTTGGGTTAATGTCAAGGGTTGGGTCTTAATGAAAGAACATTGATAACTTTTTCAATGTTAAGAGCCATGAAAAAATTAATAAAACAATGCATCTAAAAGATAATTTTCTAATATTTATATTATATGAAAAATTTATGAAATATGAATGAGAAGAAAGGTAAATATATTAAGTTGAAAGGGAGATTTTTTGACCGTAGATTATTAGTAGTAAAAAACTCTCTATTTGAACAAAATCAAAACCATAATCATGAACATTTGATCCAGGTGACTGGATGCTGAGCCAGATGAGGGGGAGGTAGGTTTAGAGAAATATTAATGTTAAAATAATAATGAATGTCATATTTCTTCACCGGCTCTTTCATGAATTATAATTTCAATAGAATCAAGTTCATTATTTTTAAATGACAAAATTTGAAAACAACTTTCTAGTATATTATTGAATAGAAATGGAAAAGAATTATTGATTATAAAATATTTAATATATGTATCATTAATTTTCTATAAAATAACTATGTTTCAAAAAAAGTAAAATATGCCACTGTAAGAAGTGACTTTGTATACCAACTAAGCTATTAAAAAATATAGGAATACGAGAAAATTTATCAAAATTAAATGTAATAGAACAAGTAGAGTAAGAAATGAGCTTGGTATGGAACAATATCAACAATTATGCAATTTGGCTTTACTCACACATGTCATAGGCATAGGCAGTGGTGCTTTAAAGGTTATATCGAGCAAAAAAGGGTTTTATTTTAATTCTTGACCAGGGGTCCTGTTTAGATATGAAATAATTAAAATTGGGAATAATCCTAGATTAATTTAGGATTAATTAATCAACAGGTCTCTTTTGCCAATTTGATGGTAGGGTACTGGATCAGGAGCTTAGAGGAGAGCAAATTTGTTTACCCGAGGTTCCCCATTGCTATCTATTGTATCCTCTCTTAAGTCTTTTAAAGAGTAGATCTTGTTTACATTACTGTTGTAAGGTAAAGTCAAAGTTTTAGGCATAGTTACTATTTGCATACTATTATTTTATACTACTTTAGTGAATCAATTATTTCACAAGTTAGTTGCAGACAGCTAATAAAGGCCTGTTATTTTTGTAATAAAAGCAATCCAGTAAGGGTCTGCACCCCAGAGTGGTGTAACAGTTATGATGAGGCAAGACTCTTCCTAGGTTTTTGGCTCCAATTGATCATATTTAGTTCATAAATTATATTTTGTACATCACGATTTTTAGAATATTTGTTTTTTTTTGTGCGAGGTAGGGTTTGGAACTTGCGAGAGATTTTCAAGATGAACAACGTGGGTGGTGGAAGGGTGGGGGGGGGGTAAGTACAAAGGGAGAGCGACCTGCATCTAAGGGGGTAATACCTGGAATCTGCAATAATTTCCTACCTTTTTTCCTGGTATTGCCTCCTTTGATGCAGGCCACACTTTGTACTTACTGCCTCATACCCCCACGCACGTCAATCTCAAAAATCTTTCATGTTCTAAACCCTACCACTCAGACAAGAATATGGGATCCTGGTGACACGACATCCTCTTCCGCCTTCATGATAATGATAGGGAGGTGTGATGAATTTTTTTAATTTTTCTACATAGTTCTACATACTTTTGACATCACGTAACATTTAGTTATGGTAATTCTATGTAATAATAATGTAAATCATATAGTTTTTATGTTTTTTTCTTATGAAATGATATTTCAACAGCCTTGAAGATGGCTTACAATGTAAGCCGAAACGCTGATGATTAAAAAATACTCATTTTTTAAATTGCATTTTTTGGATCTACCTTGACCTAACCCCAACTAAAATCATTTAATTTTAATTTGTATTTATTTATAATATTAGTGTACTTTATCAACATCTGTCCTAACTCATATAGTAATAAAGGAAGATAGTTTTTTCCTTTCAAATAAGAATATTCTTGGCTAGATTACAAATATTATGCTAGAATGAGAATGAAAGTTCTTCCAGGCGTTGAAGAGAAATTACATGGCTATATAAAATCATAAAGTAGTCAAGAAAAGTAAGTCCACAACAAAAAAAATTCTATCATGCAGGAGCTGCCTAAACTAAAAATATTTATCTCATTTTATTAAAGTTGGACACGGATAATAGTACTAATTGACCAATTTGATCTTATAAGGAGAAAAATACAAAAAAAAGTAAAAGGTAGTCTAACTGAGGCTGTCTCTTTAATTTATATTGCTAATTATTTTCCTTAACACACATTTTTTCTTTAAAATATAGAATAAAAGTGTTAGAAAATTATATTTTGCATCTGTTACACAGTACACTATTAATAATAATAATATCAATGAAGACATAAGAATTTCAAATATTGTTCTTCCTCTGAACTCCCCATTAGCTTTATCATTTCCGGTCTTTAATAAACTCATTTAATGACTTGCAAAATCAAGCTCAAATACTAAATATTGTTTCTAAAATGGTCTGCAAATACACGCATAAAGAAACCAAATATTCTATTTGAACTTGTTTTGGTAAATCGTTGAATGAGTAAATTGATGGCTGNAAAAAAAAAAAAAAAATGCCAAGTATCTTACATTCATAAAAAGTTTAATCAGAGCCCATTATAATGACTTTCTATATAATTTTACTTGTCAAATTGACTTGTTTGAGACTGGCCACTTGCAGAGCACCTCCGTGCAGCATGACGATGCAGTTAAAATTCTGAAACCGGTTGTCAAAATATTAACTAAGCAGTAGACAATATATTTCCTTATATCTAGAACATATTTATAAATATTTTGCTGGGGGCATGAAGTCATGGGATTTACTTACATCATTATAAGCAATAATAATATGAGATATAAACAGGACTTATTTTTAAATGATAATATTTTAAATTACCTTTTTAAAGTTAGGCTGTATGTTAATATATGTTTAAAATACATATTTAAACAGGTTTAAACTTTAAATAAGTCCAGAATGAAAGAATACTTAATAATTTATTAACTTAATAGCTTAATTTAAATTAAAATGAAAACCTATAAACCTCAAATTACCCATTTGAGGATTTATAGGCTTATTTGTGAAACACTCCCAAGTTGGATAAGACAATTAGTTGATAATATTAAATCATTAAATAATATTAATATATTAAAAACTGTCCATTGGTTGTATTAAAACATAAAAATTCTAAAAGAACTTATGATTGGATAAAACATAGCTTCTTATATTAAGGTGAGTTAATTACTCATTCTATCTGCTGCAGGAATGATTAATCTCTTGCAACTCTTAGAAGAAGATAGAACTACTCAGCAATTGATCATTCAAAACTTATAATCCATTGAATTTATATTTACATAATTAAATTTTTTCCATATAAAAATACCTCAAACTCTAAATATATCCTAGCTGAGTTACTACCTATCGTCCATTCTTAAATGATAAAATACAAATTTAAGTTCATCATGAATATAGAAAAGAAATATGCAGGAATTTAAATCAATAGGGGTAAAAAAAAAAAAAAAATATGTCATTAAATATATATGTGTATATATACGAACGCACACACACACACACACACACACACAAAAGTTAAACAATTGCCATTGCAAAGATATAATTAAAAGAAAGAGTTCATTAATACATAATTTCTGAGTCATTAAATCATTCACACATCAATCACCCAATACTGATAAGACTGATGTTTTCTTGAAATTATGCAGCCGTGTAACCAGTAGAATAAGCAGAGATTGTCCAAGATTTCACCAGTTGGCCCCCAAGTTCTCATAAACTAATGTGAACTTGAGAGCCAACTGAAGAAATAATAAACCATTCATTTTAAAATCTCTAAAAGAGGACTAAACTTGTATTAGACCTGAAATCTCCGAATGCTTGAACAGGAGATTTTTAGTCTTTGATTGGTTGATTTTTTCTCTCCAACTGGTGCCTACCCAGTCTTTTTATAAAAATTTTATTAATTTAAAGGCAAATAATGCAAATTCTGTTCAGATTTAAACAAAGTATCGTTTGGTTTGAAAATCTTACTTTCAATATAGCCTAATGAGAAGTTCCAAGGGGCACTTTTATACTATTCTTACTTATATTGGTACTTCTGAGACACTATCAGGCAACAGGTGTAAGCTTAACATTTATCTCTTAACGGTACCAGCCGTCTGCTGACCATGCTGTTTAAATTTGTACAAGTAAAATTAAAACCCATATTTCTCTAAAATTAATTAATGAAATTAATCTCTTAATGAGAAGAGGATTGTCAGGAATTTGGTCTTGGGAGCTGAAAAATTAAAAACAGATTTATAACCAAAAACCTTTTTTAGTAACAAATTAGTTTTTAATTATTCAGCTCCCAAGACCTAATTCCTGACAATCCTCTCCTCATAAAGCTCGACGGTCAACTTTACCTCAAATTTGATCTTTTTATGTTGTCAAAATAGATAGACCACATATACACCAACAATATTTATATAAAGAGAGAGAGTTTGTAGGTTATTGAGGATTTGGGTAAAACAGTTTTGTACAAATACTTTAGTCTAGGAGACAATATTTATCATTTTTCTCTTCTTCAGGGCAAGGCTAAAAAATGAATAGTTACAACTAAGCCTTTTACAAATGCACAATATATAACCTAACTACTAAATTAGGAAAAAAGATAGGTTAAATATTAATGTGCATCTGTACAAGGCTTAGTTGTAAAAATTAATTTTTTAGCCTTGCTCTAAAGAGAAAATTTATTCCCAAAATATTGGCCTAGACTAAAGTATTTGAACAAAATTATTTTATGCAAGTCCTCAATAACCAACAAACTTTATTTGATAACCTGATCATTAATTCACAAAGCATAATATATATATATCACCATGCCAAATAGNGTTTTTTTTTGTGCGAGGTAGGGTTTGGAACTTGCGAGAGATTTTCAAGATGAACAACGTGGGTGGTGGAAGGGTGGGGGGGGGGTAAGTACAAAGGGAGAGCGACCTGCATCTAAGGGGGTAATACCTGGAATCTGCAATAATTTCCTACCTTTTTTCCTGGTATTGCCTCCTTTGATGCAGGCCACACTTTGTACTTACTGCCTCATACCCCCACGCACGTCAATCTCAAAAATCTTTCATGTTCTAAACCCTACCACTCAGACAAGAATATGGGATCCTGGTGACACGACATCCTCTTCCGCCTTCATGATAATGATAGGGAGGTGTGATGAATTTTTTTAATTTTTCTACATAGTTCTACATACTTTTGACATCACGTAACATTTAGTTATGGTAATTCTATGTAATAATAATGTAAATCATATAGTTTTTATGTTTTTTTCTTATGAAATGATATTTCAACAGCCTTGAAGATGGCTTACAATGTAAGCCGAAACGCTGATGATTAAAAAATACTCATTTTTTAAATTGCATTTTTTGGATCTACCTTGACCTAACCCCAACTAAAATCATTTAATTTTAATTTGTATTTATTTATAATATTAGTGTACTTTATCAACATCTGTCCTAACTCATATAGTAATAAAGGAAGATAGTTTTTTCCTTTCAAATAAGAATATTCTTGGCTAGATTACAAATATTATGCTAGAATGAGAATGAAAGTTCTTCCAGGCGTTGAAGAGAAATTACATGGCTATATAAAATCATAAAGTAGTCAAGAAAAGTAAGTCCACAACAAAAAAAATTCTATCATGCAGGAGCTGCCTAAACTAAAAATATTTATCTCATTTTATTAAAGTTGGACACGGATAATAGTACTAATTGACCAATTTGATCTTATAAGGAGAAAAATACAAAAAAAAGTAAAAGGTAGTCTAACTGAGGCTGTCTCTTTAATTTATATTGCTAATTATTTTCCTTAACACACATTTTTTCTTTAAAATATAGAATAAAAGTGTTAGAAAATTATATTTTGCATCTGTTACACAGTACACTATTAATAATAATAATATCAATGAAGACATAAGAATTTCAAATATTGTTCTTCCTCTGAACTCCCCATTAGCTTTATCATTTCCGGTCTTTAATAAACTCATTTAATGACTTGCAAAATCAAGCTCAAATACTAAATATTGTTTCTAAAATGGTCTGCAAATACACGCATAAAGAAACCAAATATTCTATTTGAACTTGTTTTGGTAAATCGTTGAATGAGTAAATTGATGGCTGTAATCATAATTAGCCAGGAAGAGCCAAATTTAAAATGAATGTATCACTTTAATTATCTAACATCTTTAACTTCTAAACTACATTAAATAAAATTTGTATTTTCCAGCTAAAATAATGATGCTTAATAATAAAAAAAAACAATAATTATATATTACAGTTTATTACTAAAATATCCAACAGATTTTATATAAGCCTGTAGATATTACTCATAAATAATTACTTAATTTTATTCTTTAAATATTTTCTTATATAATAGTTGGTGTTGCATGTCTTGGTAATCTTCAAATTAATCTTAAATATATATAAGACTAGTACTTTCTTGATGAAACTGTGTAAGCAGAGAAATAAGCAGAAATTGCCTAAGATTTCACCAGTTGGCCCCCAAGTTCTCACATACTGATGAGAACTTGAGAGCCAACTGAAGAAAGCATAGGTCATTCATTTCAAAATCAGTATAATAAGAGGAGTTAGTCATAGGTCTGAAATCTTTGAAGGCTTGAGCTGAGTCTGTTGGCCTCTTGCAACAGTTGCAAAAATCAAATACATATAATTACATTAATAAATAGGAAACAATTATTAAGACCTTGATTTAAAAAATGTATGACTTTTAAATCCACCTAGCATATTCATAATCCTTTCTTCAAGTATACATTTTTTCTTTGATTAATTAATTTGACATGTATAGTGTGTTTTTTTTTTAGAAATTCATATGTATTTAATTTTTTATTACCAATGGAATATTTTTAATAATTTTTCATTAAAACAAAATTTCCCAGAGCATAGTTAAAACATGGATACTTTATCATCTTTATTATTGCAATACACTCTTCTAAATGAAAAATTCGCTCAATAAATAAAAATAACAATGAGTCAAATGGAAAAATATAGTTATAAGTTGAATATAATGGAGTTTTGATATAGAATATGGAAGTTTAATGAATAGTGAATGTGGAAAGTTCCAGGTAAGTATGTGAACACATTTTAGCCACGATTATTGGAAAACGTGCTTAAAATCCAACATATTTTACTATATATGAGCATAAATACATGTTTCCCTGATAATACATATATTTCAGCAACATTGTCTTTAAACTTGGTATAAAAGTTCCTGTTTTTGAGTAATTTGGAGAATGTTTATATCAAAAGTTTATGGAAATTTGGCTACTTATGGCAGTAATTAAGTTTACTTTTGATACCTTATATTGATTAAATAACAGTTACGAATGCTATATCTTCCTTTTCACAATAATGGTTAAAAATAAGGATGGAACAACCTGGCTTATTAACAGTTATGCTACAGTTTCTCCAAACTATCAATAAGCTTATAGTATCTGTATGAACTACATAAAAAAAAAAAAATTTTCAAGAATGAATAATGAAACATGTTTGAAACTACAGATATTTCACAGGTCTAATCTTTTTACAGTACTTCAAAATAATTTTGTAAACAGAAAGTTCGTTATTAATAAAAAAAAAACAACAACAAATAATACAAGTATACGAGTGCAAATAAAATAATATACTGATATTAATGAGATATGTGACAATTAACTTCATGGGCATAAAACCCCATTTGCTAAGAAGTATTAAAAATTAAGTATTTTATTTTATAATAAAACACTAGATAAATTGTTTTGGTATCATTGTTGGAGCTAAGAACAAAATTCGTAAGGAAATGTCATAATGAAGGAAACAGTATTACCTTACAACGCAGAAATATCCCATTATTTTATCTTCAGTGGAATTAAAATTTGTATAAAGTTTGCTTTACAAATTAAGAGAAAGGTTGGAAATTTATATGATCTGGACTATACAAGATGTTTAAAAATTTCCCCAAGTATAGATGAATAAATCCTCAACATGTCGATGTCTCTGGAATGCCTGAATGATGCTTGTCAACAATATATTATTTTCACCGAGCTTCGTGATAACTAGAATTTCTATTGCTTTTATAATTGGTTGCGTTTTAAAATGAGGCAATAATTTTAATTCAATTAATAGTTATTTCAACCATAAATTAAATTTTAATGTTTGAATAATGAATATTTGAGAATTATTTTCCTCTAATATAGAGTTTGGATTATTTCATTAGCGATATTATTTCTTAGATTCTATATTTTAGTAGATTTTAAATTAATTTTATGTTTATAAAATGTATTCCAGGGAATAATATTTTACTATTTATTTATTCAAATGACATTTGTCATTTATTTGTCGTATCAAGGTTTACTAACAGAGAAGGTTAGTTAGCCAGCAGCTTCGATGTGTTTATTGACAGTTAAATTGTTTAATAGATATGAGTTCAAATACAAAAAAAATATCACAAGTAGAGTTAAGGAAGTTTATGTCAGTTCACAAACGTAAAGCAAATGAATCTTTGAAGAGAATAGAATCTCCATTGGCAAAATATCCTTTTTATCTGAAGTTTTTATTAGTTTCTTAGTCATACTTATACCTTAGTTCTGTATAGTCTTACTGTAATATTATTGTCATAACATTCTTACTAAATTATGATTTCTAGTCATCTTCTCCTTAACTTAAAACTTACATATTCTGATAGTGGAGTTCTTACATGCATTTTGTGCAATTCAGTTGTGAAAAGTGAAGCAGTTTGGAATGTTCATATCAATTCTAAGCAGCACCGAGAAAATATTGCAAGAAAAAACCAGCAATCTATCCCTATTGAATTACTTAAACAAGATTTCTCCAATATTCAGAAAAAGCAATCCCCACCTACAGAATCAATAACTGTTACTAAAAAACCTAAAAGTGAGTTTTTCTGACATATTTTTTCATTAATCTTAAATTTTTGCTATTTATAAAGATGGATTTGTATAGTTTTACAAAGTTCACTTATTATTTTACCAAGGAATAATTTTATTTTATAATACCAATGCACGCTGGTTCTCTGCACTTTTTCTCTTCTCTAAGGTAAAGCTTAAATAGCCTCTACTATAATAATAATAATAGTAAAACTGTCTTTTAAGTATTAATTGTTACCAATTTATTGTTTTAATTTTTTTTTAACTTTTAGTTATTTATATTATAAACTTTATTATTGATAGAGGTTAATCTATAGCAAAGTCCTAGGTGGTTTATTAAGACCAAAAGTAAGACTTATAAATGTCAGGATGTAAAAATGAAATATCTTTACTAATTAATTATAAAAAAAATATTTTTTTATGAATGAAATTATATTTATAATAATTCTATTTTTAAGAGGTTAGAAATAAAAGTACATTTATTTTCTATAGCAAACTGATCATTTTATAACAAAAATATGGCATATAATCCTTACATCTCCCCTTACAAGTTCCTGATAACTCTTCCTAACCTGGTCTTATGTTCTCCTACCATTGTCCCTCTTGATGGTTCCTAGTATTGTTCTTCGACAGGTAGTCGAGTAGTCCTCTTGAGGATGAATGTGTCTTCTGTTTCTTTGGATTCATGTCCCTCTTGTGGTCTCCAATTCCTTAGATCTAGGACAATTTAAGACCTCAACAATTTTCTTAAGTAGCTCAAGTTCTTTCCTGCAAGATGATTGGGGTATTTTAAATATTAACTCTATTTTACTATCATCTGGTGTATTGCCCTGACCTGAGAATGAATGATCCATATACTTTATATCTGTTATTCCTATTTTATATTTTTCAGTATTAAATTGTACTCCTTTTTCTTTTGATTTTAACAATTCCTGTTCTAAATTAGTGTCTTGCTCTTCTTTATTTAAATTCCAGACCACCAAGTCATCAATAAACGAGTCATCACCCTGCAAATAAAAGGAAGCCCTTAAAACTTTAAAAGTTCCATGGGGTGCTAAAAGTGTAAAATTGGGAACTTTCATCATCCAGTTCCAATTTCTAAAATCCCTGAGGTTGCATCTAACAAAGAAAAATATGTTGCACCTTTCATTTCTAGCTATTTCTTTAATTATGATAAGTTGGAAATGTTCTCTATTAATAAGGAGAGTTTGTTGACCGTAGATATTATTCTTAGATGATTTTAGTTGGGGTTCGGTCAAGGTAGATCCAAAAAACACAAATTTAAAAAATGTATTTTTTAATAAAGGATTATCTGCCAACGTTTCGGCTTACATTGTAAGCCATCTTCAGGGCTGTAGAAATACAATGTCATGAGAATACAATAATAATTGAAATTAGTATAATAGAGAATTGCAATAATATAATGTGATATCAAGAGTATGAATGTAGAAAGCTATGTAAGAAAATTTAAAGTTTATGAAAAACAATTTGAAAAAGAACCAATTTAAAAAAAACATGCAAACAAACAGCTTATTGACAAAAAAAAAAAATTGAAATAACATTAAAGCAGTAATTTGCCACACCTACCTATCATGAAGATGAGAGAGGACGTCCTGTCCCTAAGTTCACATTTCCATGACTAAAATATAAATTTTACTTCTACACAATGTGAGAGGTAAAAGGGTGGGGGAAGGTACAAGGCGAAAGGTACAAAGGGAAAGCGGCCTGTGGCAAGAGAGGGCAATAAAAAGGACAAAGGAAAAAAGGAAGGGTATTATTGGGAATAAGTGACTTTGGAACTGGGAAAAATGTTTGACTGGTTTATTGAGAAGGAGGGCTGATGGTTTTTAGAATGTTGAAAATATTAGAATAAGTTGAGGAAATTTGTTCTATGTCCGTTCTGTCATTAACTGGATAGTGTTGTAAGTTGATGTGAACTGTTTCAGACAAAAGACGTTTGTGTTGATAGGGTTCAGTGGAAAGAATGGTTAAGCTCTCGAAGTCAGATGTGTGTTCTTCATGAAAAACATGTTTAGTGAGGGCAGTTATTATTAGTTTATTCTTTATGTCATTTTTATGGTTATTAATTCTGCGGGAAATAGGGTTTTTTTGTTTGTCCAATGTAAGAACTTTGGCAATTCGGTGTGGAACAGGGAATTTTATAGACGACATTAGTTCTGTTAGGAAGGGGGATTGGGTCTTTGAGGATGGTGTAAATAGATCAGAGAATAAAAAATTCCTTAACAATGTTGTTCACGTAGGCTTCCACAGTCATCAGATGTATGTAAAGTTTTTTCCGGGTTGAACTTTTGATGGTTTCCGAGCTTTCGCACATCCTGTGATGGCTTCTTCAGGGCTGAATAGAGAATGAGAGCTGTCTTCAAATCCATGGGTAGAGCTGTCTTCAAATTCCTTGACAAGTTTTTTAATGGTGTGAGTAGAAAAACCATTGGACAGGATGATGTCAGTAACACGTTTAATATTACTGACATCCTCCTGACCAATGGTTTTCCTGTGTCAATTTTTAAACTCAATAACTTGTTTTAATTTTTAACCGAACAAACTAATTCATGAGACACTACTATATGAAGTATTCTCAATAGTGTTTACAGCTGGCCTATTTAAACTGCCAAGCAAAATTGTTTTCTGGTGGCATTTATTACAAATCTGCCCAAATGCCGGACATTTTCTTGGAGGATGACAGAACTCACAGAACTGACACATACTTTTAGACTTGCTACCTGAGTTATTCTGGAGTGATGTTCCTCACCCGAGGGACATCGAGTCCTCGTATCAGTTAGTTAATAGTTAATTAATGTGACAACTTGGAGAAAGCAATTATAATAGTGTGTTTTTTCTAATTATGAAATTTTGGTAATCTAGTTTTCACTGTTTTTGCATAACAGAGAAAGAACTGTAAGGGATGATATATATATATA
>KZ808252.1:8797-28826 GCA_000696205.2 Oncopeltus fasciatus
TACACTGAGTTGCAAGTTAACCCACTTTGTTATTAATAAATATTTGAATTTATATTAATACTTAATAATGAACACAATATTCTATTCTTTATTTAAAAGCGACTTAAAAAATTAAACGCTCACCGAGGAAAATCTGATGGACGAATGTCAGGGGTGACTATCCAGTGCGAGAAGGAATATTATGTTATTAATAACATATAATAATAATAATGTTATTAAAATATTAATATTATGCAAGGAATGAATGAAGCAAAAGTACTGCTTTATGTCTAAACAAAATATATTCCCAATATATATATTGGTAACTGATATACTAAGTAGAATAAATTATGCTGTAACTATAATGAGTGTACCTGGACACATTGGTGTAAGAGAAAATATAATTATTGATAAATTAGTAAAATATCTGAAAGGTTGCATAATGTACAATAAATTCCCAGGAGATAATTTAATACGGACAATAAAAGCTATCAGAAACAACAGAAAGGAGGATTGGATTAACATGGAATTAGGTGGAATGCTCCGGGAAATCAAATATAAATTAAATATATATACTAAATTTAATTATACAAACTTCTATCTCACTGAAAAAATTAAAAACAAAAATAAATATATCACTAATACGATGATAATTGTGATAAAGTAATCACATATTTCATTATTAATTTATATCGTACCGAGAACCAGAAAAAAAATCTCACTATCGGCTGTGATTTTTTTTTTCTACTCCCAGTACGATTCAAATTAATAAATTTATATCTGTTAAAAATAGGAAAAATAGTTAAAATATTACCTTTTTTATAGTAAGATTGTAAGCCATTAATTTCAATAATATAATGCCAAAGAAAAATATAATGATCGAAATCGATGGCACATATTTGAAATAATTCAAATACACAAGAATGATTTAATCACCCATGAGATTATTATTTTTATTTCATAGGAAATCTATGCAGAGATGCTAAATCAAATAGCTACTTATTATATCATTATGCACTTAAATCTTTCGCCCGGGACAGTTTTGTAGAGAAAGAAATCAGTTATCGTGTGTTAATCCACCGCCAAAAGCGAACACCACACAGTACGAGAGACTTTTCTCACTAGTGTAAAATGAAGACAAACAGTATGTATCAAATCTTTATCTTAAGCATTTCTAGGTAGATGCAAAATAATATAGTTTTCCCAAGATCATTTAGATCCTTCGAACTTGTTCAGAGGTAAGGAAGATAAATAGCCATATCTTTCCAAATTAGAAATGATTCTAGTATTTTCTTATACTACACAGTGTAAGTGTACGTACGGTAACGTCAAAAAGCACATCTGAGTTTTCTAGTAGAAAGAATTGAATAAATAATATCAAATTATGAGGAGGGTTTAGTCCAGGGATTCGGGCTTGGGAACGGAAGAAGTAAAGCTGATTTGTAAACAAAAAAGTTTTTTTTTTTATTTTCGGGAAAGTTTCGACCTAAATTTCCGGCCTTCATCAGGGCAAATAGGGAAAGAGACAGAGAGAGAGAGAGAGAGAGAGATTAGATTAGTTCATCATTGTCATAGGATGTACATCCTTTCTTCCTGAGAATTTCAGACTACTTATAATTTAAATTTTTTAATCATAATCCATTAAAAAAAAAAAAAAAATTCAAAGCGATAAAATAAAATACAGAATATATATATAAACANGCTTTCTACCCCTTGGCGCGCTTCCGATAGAGAGGCATTGTTGGACCAAAAGATTTTGTGAATCACCATGCCCTTCTTCAGGAGTTCAAATTCGCCGTGGACTAACCTCTATTTTAGATGTCGGATAAGAACACGTACTGATTTAACTGATAACATTTCTCATCCCCTTCGTAGCTTTATATAACGTATTAATAAGGTAATTCGTCATCATGTATTTAGGTTATTATGGCAGTCGATCCAGTCAAGGACTTATTTCTTCTTCTTCAATCCATGTATGTCTGCCATTTACGTCGATGTATTTGCTGGACTTCACTGAATATTTATCCGTTTATTAACTAAACTTAACCATGTTTTTAAATCAATTATGAAAACATTTTTGAATTATAACTTTTTTCTTATCAGCCTAGTTTTCCTTTATTCATTAAAGCTAAGATTCTTTAAGATGCATAGAATGTTTCTGGTTTTATAACGGTTTCATAATATGCCTAAATTTTGAGGAATATGAGGGTTTGTTATAAAATTTATTTTATAAGGGTTTGTGGTTAACGGGAAAGTGATCTACATTTTTTGTATTTTCAGTTTCATGGTACTTTTCGTATCTGATTTCTAACTGATCCATTCGCTTAGATATTTAAGGTTTTTTACCTTATCAAATTTCTTATGATTAATATCCAAAAAAGGTATGTGATTTCTAAACAATTTTTAATAATATGTTGTTTTGTTGTTTTCCGAATGATACGTCATATCCCACTTTTGCTCCTTACTTACATATATTTTATTATTCAGTTTTGTGAAATTTTTAAAATATTAAGAAACTGCTTATTTCTTAGTATATTTTTTCATATTACATTCATTATTGTCTTTCATTACACTAATAACTACAAGTACATTAACAAATTTGTTTTCCACGAACGGACACAATTTTTTATCTTATCTCATAAAGGTTAGGTGAAGAATTGAAGAAATTTTCCTAAAATTGTGTCATGATATCTGCTGATACGATTAAAAAAACCAGTACAATTATTCTATTAGGAGAGATGGTGTGCCTGAAATTGAAAAACTAATTATTAATCCTCTCTCCCATTTATTTATATTTAGCAGAACAAATTGGTGAGGCACATTAAAAAATTGAAAACATATCCATTGAGAAGATAAACTGGATCATCAAAGGTGTGAGTTAACCTGTAAAATATTGTGTAAAGATCTTTTAATTGTCTTTTAAACGCCGTATGTGGTGATAGTGATAAGCACTAAAGAGTTAATTTTTAAAAAATTCAAATTTAGGAGATATTTAAATGTAATATCTTTAGAAAGATTAAAAAATTAAGAAGGGGTAGGAAATAAGATATAATGTAACAATTTACTAGTAGAATTTATTCTTAAACAATTAACAAATAATAAACCCAAAGAATCTTATACTTAGTATTAAAATAAATAGATATTCTGAGATATGTCATACTATTTGTTTAAAAATATAATTTTAATATTAGGTTTTGCCTGAAATTTAAATTTTAAGTATAGATATTAAATAACTACAGGGCTGAGGAATTCCCTTATTTTAGTTTTTGGGCGACAGATTTCATTCACGTGACGTCTAAACTACATTTTTAACTTAGTCAAATTCTTATCATATGAAATAAGAATATCACTTTCGAATAATTAAAAAAATATATATACATAATTCACCATCTAATAATAATTTTTACGATCCAATGAGCCTCCGTTTGAAAATCCTTAGGGAATATTTGTCAGATAATTCCCGAATGCATAGAAGAAAGCCTCTAAAAGAGAGTTAGTGACGAAGGCGATAAGACATAGTGAGAGATTTAAGCTGAGTATTCAGAAGAACTAGGCGGGGGAGGGATAAGACCTTAATCAATAGGATTGAAGAGAGAGGAGATTAGAAATCCATTAATGATCGTTAAGAAGGGTGGAGGGAAGCCAGAAAGAGAGAAAAGTGACAGGAATTAGCAGTGGCAGAGCCGAAGATCCACTCTCAGTCGGAAGTATCAGATTGAGTGGAGCCTACTTACAGGAGGAGCACCTTCCATACTTAGGGCTCATTGAAAGGCGAGTCTTAAGAATGTAAAGGACCTTCCAATAAACCACTTACGTCTTCTCCTTTGACATCCCCCCCCCCCACCACAAAATAATTCCGTTGAATTAGTGTCAATGGTCATTAGTTACATTTTAGGTTTTCATTCGCTTTCGTACATTATTTTTGAGGGAAAAGAAGAGGGCAGGAGAAGGGAACGCTTATGCCTTGCCCAGCAGAAGTGTTTAAAAACCTCCCTAAAATGAGTCAGTCTGATACAAGTATTTAAATAGTGAGAAATCAATTCAATTCAAATCAAACTGAGCAGCAAGCCATCCGAAATATAGCAAAAAACCCAGGCACAAAATAACAGGGAAAGCTTACTGTGCTCTGGCTGACTCACATGTAAACAACCAGACAAAACCATTGTGCTTTGTATTGCTGAATAGTATGATTAATTGACATGATTGACATTGAATGTTACTTTTACTTTTCACTGTAATCAAATTAAATTTTTTTTTATTTAACAGAATGTAATAAATAAATAGAAGTTAAAAAAAATACAAACTAACTGAGACCTCAAGTAATTATTTCTAGAATACAAATTTAAGAAAGAACTCTTTTAAATTCTACTATGAACAGTAAGATATATAGTCGACAACTTAATAATATTAATTTCGGATAATTTGTCATTTTTATTGATAAGAGTTTTTATGTATTTCTCATTTTCGGTAGGTAGCTCGATATACTGTAAATCATGGGTAATTATAAGTGAAAAATATGTTCATATTTTCATTGTCCTGTTACCTATGTTAGAGAAATAATAAACTAAATTGAATGAGATTTCTCTTTAAAAAAAATAAAAGGTGTTCGTACCATTATATGACTATAGAAAAACGTTAATTTCACAGTATATGATATATTATATGTGTATATATNAACATTTAAAAATGTTAATTTTGAAATAAAAATGTATATTCTCATCTAACTTTGTACTGAAGCCCAATTACCTCTTGAATTGTACAACACGACGGTCTGCATCTACATTTGAGTGCGACAGAAACCAAATTAGTTTATTAATAATTAATTTATTTAATTTTTAATAAAGACTCCCTAATAACACAAAATGTGAAAAAGGGAAAGTAAAATTGATACATAAGGAAAAATAAAATGCTTTTTCAATACCAAGTTTGCTGAAATAAGTCTGATAAGCGCTTTGTCTTGCGTGCTCAAGGGACATGACCCGGACAGTTGGAATATTCCAGTAGCAGTTGCAACATTATTATTCAATAATATCTATATTTCCCGTTCGGAGACTTTCAATGTAATGTAAACATAAAGCTATAAAAACAAATCCTAGGCCATAACATTAAACTCAGACTATAGTATTTAGGATTAAGAATCCATTCATTTATGGTATAAGTCTTTAATAATTATATGTTTTTTTGTTTGTTTTTTTGGTTTAATTTTTTATTTTTCTCAAAGGTTTTCAGGCATTGGTGTCATGTTTTAATTAAAATTCCTCAGTAGTTGAATAATTGTTTAATGTCTTGTATCCTACATAAACACACACACACACGCATTTATATATAGATATTATCAATAAACATATCTGTGTGTTTATTGTACTAAACAAAATATGACGCCACTATAGGGAAAATACTCTTTTGATTCGAAGTTCACGTTTCAGATAATATTCCACGTATATATGAAATTTTAGCCTTACATTTTATATTTGAAGGGGGCAGGAGAAATTTCATTCAGAAAAACAACTGCAGCTCCTACGCCATAAAATTAGAGTTTTCGATAAAGTTGAATCCCCAATCCACATTATTCAAATTCGTTTATTGACATTTTTTTTTTTCTCTAAATCACTACCTAAGCACATCTATGTAAACTCTAAACTAAATCAATAAGAACTTCATATACTCACAAAATACATCTAATATAATCCCCCACTCTTATTAGTCTGATTTCTCTGTTCAAAAACAGCTTTCCAAATTACAATTAATAGCGATACGCCAAATTTAAAGTGGAAAAAAAACTAATCAACAAGAACTAATTGCGGCTTCTAGTCCCTAATTGAAAAACTTACGGTAAAAGCAAACCTCCTCTCCTAATTGTTTAATTTCGCTGTGAAACTCTTAAAACTTATTAATTTTTTTATATAAATAATTGGAAATAACTAAAATCATCCGTCAAGAATGAATTAAACCCACACACATCATCATAACATACCTTTGAAAAACGTGGCATTTTATGTGTTTACGATATCTATATTCGGATACATTCGCACTTAAGGGCGATAAGCAACACAAGTTGTTGCTAAAGTAAACTCGCTTAATTTCAAACGAGGACGGATTCACAACTTTAAAAAATTTATTTTTAAAAAAAGAAGTAAAATAGGTGAATAGTTAAAAAGATCGGCATGAAGACTAAGCCGTTTTCAAGAATGTTTAGGATTTTAAATTTTATTCTCCTGATTTTTACATCTCCATCCGTTTACTACAAAAAACATTCAATCTTCACAAACTAACGTAGTTTCATTAAATATCCCTAATAGATAGTAATTTTATACCTAACGAAATTTAGTTCAATACCATAAAATAATAAATTTGTCTATTGGTACATTCAATGAGGATAGCAACCCATCGCTAAGGAGGCTTAGCTGGAACCCAATATGAGAATAGAATGATTTATTATCAAAAAACGAAACAGGACTCAGTAACTGTAACAAAAAACTATAGTAAATGAAAATTTCGGGGATTCGATCTAATGTTGATGAAAAAGCACAATTTTCTTCCAAATGTTTAAGTTTAATATTATTTATTTGCGGGTTTTAATGTTTTGTTGAAAGCTATCTTCACTGATGTTACCAAATTCACAAATTTATTTATTTTTTTAATATTCACCGACTTTTTTATTCAGTCATTTCTTATAAATTTATAGCTATCTATAGTCTTCAAAAACTACTTAAACAATGACAAACCCCTTCGATTTATGATTTATTACAATTAATATTAATTCCCCGACATGTATTCTAAGAAAGTTACTCATTCTTTCTATCTAGGCTCTCAGCCAAGAAAGCCCCATGAACACAAAAACATATAAACCGTAGGCAGTGACTCACTGCACAATCTAGCTAACACAAGAACAAATTCCCTCGACTTATATACCTGTATTACTGCTGAAGGGAACCGTTAGGTCCTGTTAGGAACTCCTTATCTCGGCACCCCTAGGTCCCTTTCCCTTAATTTTTAAATTTAACATTTACCCCCTAATGCACCTTTGACTCGCCGCTATCCCTTTGAACTATACCGCCCTATCGGCCCCACACCCTATACCGTATATATCTGCAATTCACCACACTTCCCTCTATATGGATTTCTCTATTTTGAGAACTCACCACCTGACCCATCATAGGTAGGTGAATATATATATATATATGTGGAACCTAAGTCTATTTTCGAACATACTTTATACGGTCAAAAAAGACTCTTTCCTGTCTATTTTTCTTTAATTTTGATTGTTTTATTTCTTATCATTTATGCGACATTCAAATTATATTAACGACCCTGAAAATGGATAACAATGCCAAAACATACGACATTATTAAATAATATACATTTTTAAAAGAAAATTGTGGTTTAAAAAAAATTGAAATAACTATTTTTAAAAACCCCATTACGTCTTAAATTATATAAATGGATAAAGTAAAAAGTACACTTCGTATTGTATGAGATGAGTGAACTCAAACACCCATAAAATCCACATATATACATACTTATATAAACATCTCCTAAATGGGGAATTATCCTGAAGGTGAAAGGGGACATTAGATCAAAATCTATATAAACATACGCACGTAGGCACGCAAATAGAAGTAATTTTTTTCTGATATGATTTTTATTATAAGCCAGATATGAACTAGATATATCTTTTAAATGTGTACATTGAGAGTGAGGGTGCACAAAAATAATTAGAGACTTTCATAAAAATTATGTATATGCTTAAAAATAGAATGCATTCGGAGCAAAATATTTTGTACAATTTTTATAACAAAACAATCCATAGTGTAAACATTTTTAAAAAAAACATTAACACGCTTGAATAAATTCGGGTGGAAAAACTTGGAGTAAGACCGTTTTATGATGAAAGCAAAATTTCGAATCCTATTTTAATTGATTGTTAATTAGCTAATAACTTACAAAAATTGCTCTTTTTATCATTACTATCTTCATACAGCTACAGATGGCCAAAAAATAATAAGCAATGAATTAGATATGCCCCCCCCCCCCCTACAGCTACAAACACACACGAATCGAAACCCTTTAACGCTTATGTTTCAAAAATATTCAAGAATATTCACAAAACTGAGACAATAAATAAGGACACTGTTTCCAAATTTCACAATTAAAGTTGCATATTAGACTATTACGCTAATTTGAAAGACTTAAATTGATTCCATAGAAGCTGCAGAACAGAGAATGTGTAAAGTAGACCAATAATAGAATATTGTACTAAAAACAAAAATAAGCTGAAATAAAAAAGTATAAATAAATCATAAGAAAAACACAAGCAAAAAAATAAATAAATAAAACACTAACAAGAAACAAAACAAAATAAAGATTAAAAACAAATTAAATAAATAAAAACGGTCGAGAGAGTCCTCACGACAAACAAAACTGTAAAACAGAATTCAAAATTATTGTGGAAGTTAAAAAAAAGTACGCCAATATGCTCAAATAACAGAAATAATTAAGATATAATCGAGTCGATTAAGAATTCATAACTTTTAAAAAATAAACTGTTTTACACACTCACACAAACACACCAAAAATTCATGTATAAATCAATTTTTTAATAAACAGATTTTAGAAATTCTTAAATAATGTTTGTTTACTGAAATAGGCTTGATTCTATTGAAAAGTAATGATTATGGTTATGCAAGAATTATAAAAATAAAGAAGAGGATAAAAATATAGAATAAAATAGCTAAATGGATGAATTAGCGGGTACAGAGTAGTATAAATAAGAATATAACAACGCTAACTAATATTGTGAGGTGCGTCATGCAGTAGGCCGAAAGTGTGAGAATAATTCCTTTGGTTTTAAAGAATTTTATTTATCTATAATTTGAACGGTTTTGAATAGTTTTGCTTATTTATTAATGTACTATGAACTACTGAACAATGGCTTCGGTCAGCTAGCTTTGATTAACGACATAATTTTAATTTTTTTTTTTTAAATATATAAATGGAGAAGATATTGAAGGAATGGAGCAAGTAAATGGCATCTAAAAGAGAAGTAAATATATATTTTCTGGTTGAAACAGTTTCTCTATTGGGTTGATGGCGGCTCTGAAGAACGCTCGGAGTTGTCGAGAGTGAAGAGAGGTTAGTTTGGAGGACTCTATACATGCACTAATGTGGTGTGAGACGCCTCTCCCCGACCGGCGGTCGCCCAGGACTCTCTCGGCCGTGTCACACGAGTGGAGAGGTGGTTGCTCTTACTGAGTAAGCTCTCGCGTTCGTCCCATGAACGCTTGTGTCCAGTGCGAGATGTTGAAATGTACTCACGGTAGAGCTGAGGCGGGGCCCCGAACCTCGGTTCCTGCAGGAGTGGCGCCTGTCTCGGTTGGGAGTCCGCTGCTCCTTGCTTCTCTGAAACACCAATATACACCTTTCTCAGTCAATCTACTCCCTTGACAAGCTCCACTTTTTGTTTTTATTATTATTTTTTTTTTCTTCTTATACATCAAAATGTTGTTATGTGTATTGTGTATCAATTAAGTCTTCTTTTTGGTATCGATCGATACAAAATTTCTTTCGAGTGTCCACTACTCTTAAAATCTGCATACTGAAGAGAGCACACCATTCTCATCGCAGCAATCAGAGGAGCTACTTCTTGAGAAAATATCAAACCTCTGGTTAATCTATAAATTTACTTTGTATAATTCAATTTAGTGGATTGTTTTTGGATGTTTCGCCTTAACAATCTCTGAATGGAAATATAATCCAAAAAATGAAAATATAACCGCAGGGATCTGGCGTTGCACAGATTCTTGTAATATGTAAGAACTCAAAACCTCCAAAATTCTTTCAAGTAGAAAAAAAAAAAAGTCTATAAATAACATAGCACAGTTTAAACCATAGGCAGCTTTAAAATTTGAGAAAGCATGCAAGTTTAATTTTTTTTAGATTATTGACTAAAATGCTTATTAGATATACAAAGAAAACCTAGACTCAGACAAAACTTACAAATGCCATAAAAATACACATTAATATAAGGCACAATAATTGTTTGGAGTTTATTAATGTTCAGCACTAACATAAAGTAAAGGAATTATTTAGTAACACAGAAGCAATACAAACAGCTGAATTTTCAAAATGCATCCTTTACCTAACTTAAATAATATATGACATCAGATTAGAGTCGTACACAAGTAACTTACAGCACATAACTAATACAATATTTATTAATTAATTTTTTAAAACTCTGTTTTCATTGGGTGAATTTCTATAAAGTCATATCAAAATCAGTACTTTCCATATTGAAATTAGATTTTGAGAAAGCAACAGGGCGATAAAAACTAAAAATAAGCGTGTAATAAATAGAACTAGACAAAGAAAAAAAACATCCGAAGCATCTGCCACGAAACTTAACGTTAATGTCTGAAACAACAAAGGAAAGTTGGAGACAGAAATAATATATTCCATAAAAGTGAAATCGTACAAATGGAGATGTGATTAATATAAGTGAGAAACCTTACAAAGAAGGCCTGAATCAGCGACGATAAAAATTTGTCGTTGAACTCTATATCACTTCAATATACAATATTTTAATATTATTTCAAAATATTAATAAGTTTGAACTAATTGGGATCTAAATAGGAGCTCATTTAAGCTGGATGTCGTTAAAGAGGGGCTTGAAATTCCTTCACTATTGGATACAGATTGTAATTTCCCCATAACACGACTATTGAAGTATATAATTTTATGTACAACTAAGCTTTCTAATAGTGAGTCAAGATCAGAGCGAAGCTTTTTAGCATAGGGTATGCTTCTAGTCTTAATCTAATACATGAAAATGTGTCAGCAATAGGAAATGCTTAACGAGAAGTAGGAATGTTTATGGAAACCAAATTATTTCCATAAAAATGGAACTCGATTCTTTTTTTGGCAAATCGCTCTTCTCATATCTATTAAATCGAATTATGTAATCGTACAAGAGTAAAAAGTAAGAGGTTTAAGAGGTGAAAAAATAATCTACTTTTTAGTTTAGAAATTCTTCATAGTATACATTCATCATCAGTCATCAACTATCTAAAGTTTTCCAAATCACCTGAATTATCATATAGAAATATATATCCAGGTCAGAATACATTCTAAATTAACGGAATACGATATTAGTATAATGTAAGTTGATCTGAACAGTTAACAGTAGTGCTCTATAGCAATTGTTGAAGTATTTTGAAAGTTTAGCAGTTTAATCCGAGAGAGCAGCCCCAGTAAGTCTTAGTTTCTCCCCTACATTGATTTTCAAAGGTAACTGCACTTCATTTTAACCAGTTCAGTGTGTTTCAAAAGTACATTTGAGTATCACCATTACAATTTAACTAGTTAAATAACAGCAATTTTAAACAACAAACAGCAATTTGAAAATCTGTTTAAATGTGTCAATGATGCTGATAAGTCCGATTTTATTGACAATAGCGTTTTCTTATCATGTATGATAAACTGTCGAGGACCAAAAAAAGCTTTTAATTTGTTTTCAATAAAATCAAGCCACCATAAAGCAAATAAACAGATCAATAATATTTTATTCAAGGCTTTTTTTTTATATAATAAAAAAATCCTTTTTATGATAAAACGAAGGAGTAATGTATGTTATTAATGTTTTCAACTTAACTTCTGTATGAAATGTAGAAGATAATATGGGAAAAAGTGGGGACAATAAGGGTAAGTTATGAGTAATGGTGCCCTAAAAAGCTTCTTATTTATTTTATTTTTTTAATTTATGTCTGTTATTATTAAAGAAAATTCATTCACACCCACATAAATAAAATACATTTCAACAAAATATATTGATATCTTTTATACAAAATAAGTAGATATTTTCAATTAATGCTTTTATTCTTTAGAGTGATAACAAGTTCTTCCACGTGCGAAAGAAGTTATTTTAGAAATCCTATATAATAATTATTGTTGATGTTACCACTTAATTTCTTTATAAATGATTTTTAAATTTTTTGTGCAAAGTAGTAATAAATAATTAAAAAGAGCTCGAGATTAATATGTTCCTGCAAGTATTTTATAAACCTTCATGCTGTGAGTTTTTCTTCAAATAACAAACAAAAATAGCCCATCTTATGACACATGATAGCCACTTACTTAACATTCAGCTTAATAACTTGGATATTCTAAAAATTGCCTCCTATTCAAAAAAATGAATCATCATTTTCAGAACAACTAATAACAAAACTAACGTAACTTTCATAAACCATTTGATAATTATTTTGATTAAAGCTCTTGGAAAACAAATTTACACAATGCATAAGACAGTAAATAAATATGTATTACATAAGTCTTCTTTTTTTTTTTTTNTTTTGAAATAAAAATGTATATTCTCATCTAACTTTGTACTGAAGCCCAATTACCTCTTGAATTGTACAACACGACGGTCTGCATCTACATTTGAGTGCGACAGAAACCAAATTAGTTTATTAATAATTAATTTATTTAATTTTTAATAAAGACTCCCTAATAACACAAAATGTGAAAAAGGGAAAGTAAAATTGATACATAAGGAAAAATAAAATGCTTTTTCAATACCAAGTTTGCTGAAATAAGTCTGATAAGCGCTTTGTCTTGCGTGCTCAAGGGACATGACCCGGACAGTTGGAATATTCCAGTAGCAGTTGCAACATTATTATTCAATAATATCTATATTTCCCGTTCGGAGACTTTCAATGTAATGTAAACATAAAGCTATAAAAACAAATCCTAGGCCATAACATTAAACTCAGACTATAGTATTTAGGATTAAGAATCCATTCATTTATGGTATAAGTCTTTAATAATTATATGTTTTTTTGTTTGTTTTTTTGGTTTAATTTTTTATTTTTCTCAAAGGTTTTCAGGCATTGGTGTCATGTTTTAATTAAAATTCCTCAGTAGTTGAATAATTGTTTAATGTCTTGTATCCTACATAAACACACACACACACGCATTTATATATAGATATTATCAATAAACATATCTGTGTGTTTATTGTACTAAACAAAATATGACGCCACTATAGGGAAAATACTCTTTTGATTCGAAGTTCACGTTTCAGATAATATTCCACGTATATATGAAATTTTAGCCTTACATTTTATATTTGAAGGGGGCAGGAGAAATTTCATTCAGAAAAACAACTGCAGCTCCTACGCCATAAAATTAGAGTTTTCGATAAAGTTGAATCCCCAATCCACATTATTCAAATTCGTTTATTGACATTTTTTTTTTTCTCTAAATCACTACCTAAGCACATCTATGTAAACTCTAAACTAAATCAATAAGAACTTCATATACTCACAAAATACATCTAATATAATCCCCCACTCTTATTAGTCTGATTTCTCTGTTCAAAAACAGCTTTCCAAATTACAATTAATAGCGATACGCCAAATTTAAAGTGGAAAAAAAACTAATCAACAAGAACTAATTGCGGCTTCTAGTCCCTAATTGAAAAACTTACGGTAAAAGCAAACCTCCTCTCCTAATTGTTTAATTTCGCTGTGAAACTCTTAAAACTTATTAATTTACTTATATCTTTTTTTAAATTAATTAATTTGTGTAGTAATTCTACACTCCTAATGGACGGATTTTACTCAAAAAAGAACGTAGCTTTTCGTTTTTCACATAAAAGCTAACAAGTGCAATATGTTAGGAAAAACTGTGGGTAGTAAAACTTTGACTGACACACATAAGCATAGGCACACATGCATATATGACTAAATTTTATCATTTTTGGTGAGTAGTAAGTAAAATCGGACAAAAACCTTAAAAATTTCAAAATATCTGCCACAAAAATAATCTCTAAAGGAAAATCTTATCGGAGTTCTCTAAAATGTAGTTTTATTTAACACTGTAAAACATTAGTGACTAAAATTTTAAATTTTCATAAAATCCGTCATGAAACAACTTTAATAGCTACATTCCTTCAAGGTTCGCTGAAAATATTTTGATTATTTTCAAGACTTACTTTATTTTCCAGCGAATTATCAACAATTATTTTTTGCTAATAAATTTATTTGTGTTGGTATAACGACGCAATTCTATTAAACAATTACTTCCATTTTTCAATGGAATTTTCTCAATCTCGTTAACGAAAGGCTAAAAATACAATACTCATAAAATGGTATACACACAAACACAGCAGACACATAATTGTGGAGTATATATAATGAATATGTGTAATGTCACAGGAACGAATTCGGAGCGAGGAAAGATAAAAAAAAGAAAAATAGTTTTAAACGGTAAGTTCACCTCTAAAGAAGCGTATGGGAGAAATAAACAATTTTCTATAGATAAATCCAGAACTTTTATTGATCATTTGTCTTGCCAGCAATTCCGCAATTTCAGTTCGGCCATCAATATCCCTAGGCTGTCAAACGGGCAACGCATTCTGAAGAAGGGGGCTTTTGACAGATTGAAAACAATGTGATGAAAGAAGTGGGAAAATGATTAAATATCACCGCGCAGTATCTGCCATGTAGAAATATGGTCTTCAAGGGAGGACTGCAACAGTAGCTATAAGCATGATCTATTAAAGATAATATTTATTCACGAAGGGATGCCAGGATATATATTACTAAAAGTATGTGTTACTTGTATACATTGTATATGTATTGATATATTAAAGGTGTACTACAGAAGTGATTTTTTTTTAATCCGCGCGTCGACTACTGAGTTCATTGGAGCAAGGTATTGCATTGTCTATAGAGATAAAAAGCAGTATGGTCCTCGGTAAATATTTAAAAATAAAAAAATAAAACAGCGATAATAAAAAAATAAATAAAATTAAGATAATCTCAATAGCTATATTCCTTCGGAATCGCTAAAATTAATAAATCAAAAATAAACTTCAAGAAATGGTAGAATTTATTACTTTGTATGTTTATGTATTCTATTTAATACAACTTATTGATGTTTCCAGACAAAGTGCTCCTTCTGAAATCCATGCTGTTGGTGTCGACCTTCACAGACACTTCTCCCGTCTTATACCTCCTGCTTGAAGTCCATAGCTCATCAGCTCGTGTCACAGTTCACGTAACAATCGTTCTTCAACGGGGTGAACTACGTTCTCCAGGAACAACTTACACTTGCATCACAGGACACTATATATTGTCCTTTAATAAGCCTTTGTAACAACTTCAGCCGTTAAGTGAAATATGCAATAGGCTCCACAAAAACCGAACGACAGACGTGAAGATCCTCAATATATTTCAGGTATTATAAAAAATAAAATAGTACAATATATAGTAGAAATAATACAAAAACATTTAACTTCATAATATTTCTTCGCTTTAAAATTATATTAAAAAACTTTATTAAAGGCATAAATTAATTATACTTAAATAAGGAATTTGGACAATCTAGCACAAAATACTAATACTTAATGAACTGTTAAGGGACACAGTCGACATTTATTCAACTTCTAATAATATAATATCAAGTTGATATTCATTAATATATATATGCTTAGTAGGCGAAATATGCAATGCGAGCTATTGAAGGTTTTTCTAATCGATATAAGCGCAAGTAATATACGATATTTAATAAATATTATTCATATCATAAATATAATCATAAATCTTCATCCAAATGTAGAGTATACTTTCTTTATACATGTTACTCTCAGTCACTCAACTTAACCTTGACTTTAGAGGTTCTCATTAAGCAGAGGCTTATAATAAATATAACATATATATGCTTAAGTGCTCACAGTGCATTGGTTTTCTTCTTCTCTATCTTGTGCTCCTCTTTGTAATGACTTAGAGGCTCTTGGTGTATTCCTGGGAGCAAACAGTCCTAATGGGCTACTATTATTCTTGAATGAGGGGGATTGGATTAGGCGGAGTGTTGAGCACGCACTTTCTCAATACTCAATACAATAAATGCTCTTGTTGCAAAGATAAAATACATAAAAAATCATGTCATGTAAAAGGCTAAAATAAAATCGATATTATTTTTTATCTACGTCCTTATCTTTTATTCGCTATTGACACAAAGTGCGAAACATTAACTTTAACTGGGTTTTAACTCATTAAAAAAAAAAAAAAAAAAATTCGTTTGAAATATACAACAGGACATCATATCATTAAAGTAATACAACTAGCCAGATAAATCTTATGTTTATACATTTAAATACCCCCCCCCCCCNTCCCTAAGTACACATTTCCATGACTGAGATGGTTCACATTTCCATTGTAAGATGGCTTACAATGTAAGCCGAAACGTTGGCAGATAATCCTTTAAAAAAAAATTTTTAAATTTGTGTTTTTTGGATCTACCTTGACCGAACCCCAACTAAAATCATCTAATAATACTTTTGTAAAAGAATCTTGCCCCTTATAGAAAATTGTTTATAATTTCACTGGCACCCCAAAGACACTAGACTTGCTTAAGGATGCTTAAAGCGTTAACTTTCGATAACAACTACACTTAGGATTAGACACAATGTTATCATGATAGCATGAAGTAATAAAAGGCAGGCGAGTTGGCACTCCTAAGAAAACCCAATGAACGGGTGATAATGACCAGCGGAAGCGAGGAGGCGATAGAAACAGAATTAGGGTTCTGAGGTCGTATCCGAAAATGACCGCATTTCCTATTAGCTGTGACCAAACCAATCCACAACTCAACGTACACGACCTCCAAGAGCGGAACCGCGACCAACCTGTCAGGACAAGGAACCCCTCCTCTCCCATTGTCCAATATCAAACGTACCCCCCCTTCTGAACATGACAATAGAGGTAATTTGCGATAACAGTTAAATCTTAGTTTGTAACATTAACTACTAGGCAACGCCTTCTGATTTACTTCACGGAAGTTCATAGTTGGACTACAAGAATTATGGGCAACGACACTAAATAAGACTTGAAGTTATATATATATATATATATATAGTAAATAAGAACAGGTATGATACATAGTGTAGTGAACTCAGAATAGAAAAATTCACAACGATTAAAATTTTCGAAGAGATTACTCGCCCTTCGTCAGTGAGGAGTGAAGAGAGAGAGACATCTTCACAGAGAGACAATCTCTCCTCACTGACAAAGGGCGAGTAATCTCTTCCAAAATTTTAATCTGTGTGAATTTTTCTATTGTGTGTTCACTACACTCTTTACCCCACTTGTTCTTATTTACTATATATAAATGTATGTGTGTGTGTGTTTGTTTTATTAAGTATTTAAGCCTCCTTTTCAACCACTTAGGGTTTTGGAGGGAGGGGCTATCTACAGTTTGCCATTCTATGCTCAATAATAAAATGCCATCCATGACTCAGAACGAGCTTTTATTTATTGATAAAAGCTTGCCCAGAGCGGGATTTGAATCTGCAGTGCCAGGATTGTGAGAACCGAATGGATCCCATGAGCTACCCTGGGGCTCCATATTTACTTATGAAAACTTGTAATATCCTTTAAGTCAGAGGTCAATGATATGTAAAAATCATGTACTTATAATCCTATATTTATTTACTTATAATGATATGTATATGTTAAACTTATAATACCTGTCCTGATTTTATATTACTCCGTGATAAATAAAAAATTAAAGTTAAAGTTTAAAATACGAGAGTTATATAAACTAAGCAAATTCCTTATTATTGTAGTTGATAAATATTTGTATTAAATTTTTCCATATTTTTTTTTTTTTTCAATTTTTGTAATCTCCTACCTTTAAATACTACATCAATAAACAAATCTGGGTATAGTTTCATTACTCCGAACTAAATATTACACCCTCTGAAGCAAAAAAACAACAATCCCTCCTCATCTTATGTTATTGCCACTCCTATTCCATTTATATCTAAAATTGAATTATCTAATATCATTTAAATTTGTAGATCTTTCGATTAGAAGGTGGTCGACCATCAAAGAATACACCTCCTAAAGGACGGCTGGTTTTTGTTCGAGATCTGGAAACATCAAGAGATATGTCATCTGACTTCATGAGTTTGAACTGCATTAGGTGGGCACCAGTAGCGGGAGAAGCTTTTGTCTATGGGACCAATACTGGGAAGTTGAAGATCCTTCGATAACCACTGCNTATATATATATATATATACTTTTCAAATTAAGACATTTTAACCTTTTAAATTCTCTTTATACTTAGCATTTTCGGCTGACACATAAAGAGAATTACGGATATGGAACGCAAAAAGTACAAAATTAATGTTTATACATTCTTAAGAATAAACATTTAAGAATGTTGCTTCTTGAAAGCCCCTACTACTGCATTTAGAAGCTAACCTGGTTTCCCTTTGTTTACTTTGTGTACTTTTCGGCACGGGTACACGGTTCTTAATTATTGTTAAATTGTTAAAGAAGGACAAAATCTGTCGTCAATACATCTCACAAACTCCGTAGGAGATATAGTGTGAATAATGGAGCGCAAATGAAAATTTTAATCTCAGTGATGAGGAGAAATTACTAGGCATTTATGCATAAATTTACACATTTAACACTCTCATACAAGTGCGGTACCAAATGAAGAAAATGAACTAGTTTAAAGGTCAATCTCAGCAATAATTAAAATATATTCATCATCAAACATTAAAATATCAAACTTTAGTATTATTTAAAAAAACAATTAAAAAAAAAAAATACTATTTTTGATTTTACGGTAAGACAGGGAAAAATAAAAATAAATCCGTCACGCAGGGCCAGCACAAAAACGAATTTCTCACCATTATAATCAATGTATGATCGAATAATACAAATAATCAAGAGTCCAACATGAAGGAGATGCACTAAATAAAAGAATTAAGAAGGGCAATAAATGAGAAAACTACAAAAATGGCATTGGAAAGATAACGAAAAGATAAAATGATGTCCTCAAGCAAATAAAATCCACATAGCGGGATTTTGTAATAGAATAAATTATAAAAAAATTACAATTTTGAAAGTGTATTTGTAATCCATTTATGTCAGATTTAATACATGTTTTAGAAGGTGTATTAGGTAATTCAATATAATATAATAGGAATGTGGACCTTATTTAAAAAAAAAAATATCAACTCTTCTTCTTTATATATTTGCTCAGTTTAAACATTAGAAACAAACTTTTCTTTATATAAGTGAAACAATACTTACTGAAAAATAGAATAACCACTAATTAAAAACAGGGGAACCGGCAGGAGAAAATATTATCGTTGCCGAGGCGTTAAGAAAAGTTTTGCTTAATGAGTAGTACATTAAAAAAAAAAAAAAAAAAAAAAAAAAAAAAAAAAAAAAAAAAAAAAAAAAACTTGAAAGTCAGAAATTCTTATTACGATGAGGAAATTTCAGACAAGTCCTCTTCAGGAAGACTATTGATCAAAGCAAGGGAAGGATAGCAAGATCCTTTTTAACTACGAGGAAGGGCCATTAATATTTAGATAACTAATGACCTGCCAGATGTTACGAATCTGCCCCTTCTTCCAAATAACATACCACTAAAATAAGAAACTCCACTCATAGCATCAACCAAAAGGCATGCCAAACTTTATTAGGAATAACAAATAATTTTAGATTAGAACAAGCATTTAAATTTACACTTAATCCTGAGCTTAATCATTCAATTTCCTTGTTTAATACTTCATTATTTTTTTTAATCAGTGTTGAGCTTCATTACTATATCGCACAATGACTTTACTTTTAAAAGCTGTATAACAAATTACATTTAAAAAAAAAAAAAAAATATAACTACCTGCAGTTTCTATGCCACAATATTTGCATTTATGGTACAGATAAACCCTCAATTCTAATTATTTTGTGTATCGAAAAATAAATGTTTTATTCATAAAAAAATATATGTTCATTTTCATTAACCTATAAGAAATATTTTGACCACTAAACGAAAAAATTATTGCACTCAAACTTGACGTTTAGGTTAATCCCTCACTACTCATTGCCCGACTTCACTGTAACACAATCTTTAAAAGCAGTGTTCCGCATTTAAATATGAAAACCAACTAATAGTATCTTATAAGCCGTTAAATTTATAACTAATTAAACGGTTTATATTCGCTAATATATATATATATATATGCTCTTGT
>KZ808252.1:28843-38845 GCA_000696205.2 Oncopeltus fasciatus
TATATATATTTTAACAGTGTTGAGCCCCATTACCCAAACTAAATATAACATCAAACAATCGTCTTTCTAGCTACACTAGACCTTTCAGGTAATTAATATTGTTCATGTAGGCTTCACAGTCTTCAGGAATATTTATAAATAATTTTCTGGGCTTAATAAGTAAAAATAAAGAAGAATGAGCATTCAGTATATAAATTCAAATCTTTCAACCTCATTACTAATGATGTGATTTTTAAAAATTCACAGGAAACATACTGCGATAGTTATTTGAATGCTTATTTAAATAACAATTGTGCCCAAAATGAGTTTTTTTTTTTTTTTTTTTTTTTTTTAGTTTAAAAATTCAAGCACTTATTAAAATTAAGCATAGTGACAGAGTAATTAAATATAAACAGCTTTATTACTCTAAGCTTATCGAGTGTATATTCAGATCATCTAAATATTTCGGACGCTATAGCGTAAATGAATCTGATTTTGAGTAAGCAGGAAATTCCCCGTATAATAATTCTGAACAATTTTTTTGGCAATTTTATTGAGAAAATCGCGAAATGTAACAAAAACGAAAAACTATTTTCTAAAACATTAAAAACTAGATCGTCGTCATTCATTCTAGCCCCAGATATAATTATTTAATTTCGCTATGCGTCCAGTGTATTCATTTAACCGAGTAAGGAATGTGTGTTTAAAAAGTAAATTGGTACGATTTAATATATGATCTTTAAAATGAAATAGTAACTCCATCGTCTATCATTACTGCTCGAAATACGAGTGGTTTATTCTCTCTTTTAGAGAAAAAAATTTTTTTTGACTCAGCTTCGCCGACAAATTTAGCAATAAGTGGGGTGTTTGTCAAGACATATGGCAGTCCCTCTCCATGACGGGTTCAAAAGGTTCTCTCTCAACGGATACTGGCAATGCCGGGGGACGAGTTTGAGAAATAATAAAACTTGCGAAAATTCAGTTGAGAAAAGAAAGAAAATAAAATAATAAAAAAAAGTAGAAAGAGCAGTCTTACGATTTGAGGCTTCGGCAAGAGTAAGACGACAGTGTATTGGGGAAGTAAGAGAAGGGTTGTGGTGTTATAAGACAGTGAAGGGTGATAAATTAAAATTAAAGAAAATTAAAAAAAAAGAGTTGCTTGCTTTATTCTGGTATTTTTTTAAAAACTGAAGTCAATGTGAACATTTACTTTTAAAAAAAAAAAAAAAAAAAAAAAATGAAAGATTTAGGAAACTACTTACAGGTGATGAAGCGGGAAGGCATCGGAGGGCTTCGTGATGTTAAACTACACCGAGATTACCTGACGGGGGAGAGGAGATGGCCATTAAATCCAAATGTTGAGTCCTCCGACAAGTCCATGTGGCTTTTGTAGCTCCTGCACATAGACAAACATCGCCATATCATTTCTCCAATCCTTACTCACACTGTGTTTGTATGTGCGCTGTTTGTCTGTGTGCAGTTTTATTGGCTTTGTTTATTTCAATATTTCTTTGACCACTGTATTTTTTTCCTCATTATTTATCTCTTTTCATACTTTTTTTTTTTTTTTTTTACAAAAAAAATATATACATATATCCTGTGTTACATTAAGTTTATAAGAGAATTAATTGTTTCAGTTACTTATATTACTCTGTATATATTATATTTTACAACATGAGTCTCATTTATATGTGTTTCTCAGCTACACCATTATTTCAGTTTGTATCTTTTTTTTTTCTCTCTCTCTCTCTCATCCACAGTGTCAAATGTATAGATCAATTAAATAGTTTTCATGGTGATTTGATTTTATAACCGTATATGAGCGTATAATTTGTAGAAAGATAAAGAAAAAAAGTGATGAAGTTTTTTAGTGTTCTTCTTCTACCTCCTCTTGACAATGTACGAGATAATGTTGGCATGTTCTAATCGATGTCTGTAATCGAATCCGAGAGTGTAGGGAAGCTGTTGAGGCGCCGCTACCGTCTACTTGTAACAGTGGTCCAGAGAGAGCACACTATATATATAAATTATATATATATGTAAACAACAAATGTTACCCAACCCAAATTGCCACAACAAAGTATTAGTACAATTATGTAAATAATATTATATGCACTATCATTCCTACCTGTGCTGTTCTTATTACATCTCCGTGGTGTGTTTGAGGCCTTCCATATTGTGTTATTTTTGAATATTCATGGCATACCAACACAAAAATAACGAATGTGAAAGTGTAATTATGAATGTATAGCCGTGTGGGTTATGAAAATAAAAAAAAAAAGGTTTAGAAATGAAAAAAAAAAAAAAAAAAATAACCACTCATATTAAGAGGAATAATAATAGGAGTTATCTGCAAGGTGAAGGATCATTAATGAAAATTCTTTCATACAAAATTAAAATAAATATTTAAAATTAGCCATGCAGCAATAAATAAACTTGTTAATTTATATAATAATTTCAAGCCATATTCAAACGAGCTCATCCTATATTTGAGGGGCAGCACAAATGGAGGATGGTGAAATATTTTAGGGGTGAAAATAAAAAAAAACGAGAGAAAGAGACAGCCAGCGATCAGAGAGAATTGAGATATTTGACTCTTCCTTCCACAAACCTTTTGGTGGAGAGATCATTAATGGTGGAACATGACAGAGGTAGAGAGTTTAGAAAGAGGGAAGTAACTAAAACCTTAAATATATATTTTCAGAGTTAGGAAAAACACATTGAAAATAATCTGGAAAGAATTTGATAAACCAAGATCAGCAATTTATAACAATTTAAATACTAAATTATATTATGGAAGATGTAACTTGCGAAGGTAAAACGATTTTCTCCAATTGAAATAAAGGATCAAAATCTGAATTTAAACCAAATTGCAATATACTTAAAAATGAAAATTTTAGGTTTACCACTAAGCTGAGTGAATCGCTCACAAGATGTAGAAGAATAACAGGATTATTTTGAAACCCTCCAAATAGTTGCACTAGAAAGTAATGCTAAGCAGAAAAAGGGAGTATATTATACAGGCAGGGTGAAGGAGGAGGAACTCCAGGGTAGTGAGGAAATGCCAAGGGATGAAGTATTAAATATTCATCCCCGCTAAAAGTTCCCGAACCAAGGTAAGAGGTTCGCTTAGATCATAGATATCTCAAAACTTAGGCAAACATCAAATAACTTTCTCTCAATCAAAAATGAAAATACTATTTCTGCACTTTAATGTTAGCGTTGTTAATAATTCACCAAAGAGTAACATACTTTACATATNATATATATTTAATGAAAAGCTTTATATGTCACATAAGTTTTCAAGGCAAAATGTAAGAAACATTCGGTCCATTTCAAGAAACATTGCATGAATCCTTACTAATGCCAACTCTTTTGAGTACAGAAATGCATACAATTTTATTGTATTATTGCATTCCGCCTTAAAAGTAAATCATCTTCAAAGCTATCATGAGAGTTAAAAGGGAGCTGATGTCGAAACGTAAAATTAGCATAAACAATACATAAAAATAACAATTATAATTTTTAATCTGCATAACAATGAGGCCGAATTGTCGGGAGAACATTTAAAAATGTTAATTTTGAAATAAAAATGTATATTCTCATCTAACTTTGTACTGAAGCCCAATTACCTCTTGAATTGTACAACACGACGGTCTGCATCTACATTTGAGTGCGACAGAAACCAAATTAGTTTATTAATAATTAATTTATTTAATTTTTGATTGAAAGCAGATGAGGGTGTTAAACATCTATTATTTCAGTTTAACAAAATAGTTATTAAAATATAATAGGTAAAATGTATTTCTTTTTAAATTCATCCTCTTAGCCATTTTTATAAAATAAACTAATTAATTTGTTGTAAATTAATTAATTAATTAATTGTTGTAAATCTTAGAGTAAACTAATTAATGAAAATATTTCTGTTCATAACTTAAAATGATTTACAACGTAAAAATCCATACAGTGATGTAAAAGACAAAAAGTTTTTTTTTTTTTTTTTTTTTTTTTTTCATTTTATTAGGAGACTTTATACTTTTTATTATGTCAATTTCGTTTATATGATTTGTAAGACACTTTCGTGGGCTGTAAATTTAACTATAAAAAGCATTAGCCTTTTTTTACAGACGAATTCTATAAAAATCATCATTCATTCTTTACACCTAGAAAAACCCAATCAACAATTTAGTATCATTCCAATTATAAGAATAGTTTAATCTCGGGAATTTATTTGCATGGATACTTATACATGTTTTTAAAAAAAAATACGATCGAGTAATCATATGACGAATATTCTCTAACGCGTGGAAATACCATGTATGAATCCATACAATAATTAATTGAATAGGCTAAGTATACAAAGAAAATAAACTGAAATAGCTTTAAGATAGAATTAAAGATTATACAGCTGATAATTAAGTCCGAATCGACTAACAATAAACTGCGAAGAATTAAGAACAACACCAAGGAGTGGTCCACATCGAACTGGGAGAACAGAAGAGAAGAAGTCGTACTAACCAGACTTAGAATAGGTCTTACCAATCTTACCCACATGCATCTAATCACTAAAGATCAACCGCCAATATGCCCTAAATGTAGCTCTCAAATGAGCGTTCAACATTCCATCGAGGAATGACCATATTACACTAATCTATTTACATGCAAAAACCTCCCAAGACAACTGTTGGCATTCCTGGCAAACCATGAATCCAATATAGGCAAACTTATGTGCATTTTAAGAGAAACAGGCATATATGAAAAAATTTAATTATATCAACAGTCAAGGCGCAATAACCATAATGTTGATCGCCCTATAACCTGATCCTAATCCTAATCCTTATACGGCTGACTCAGAGGAAAATTACAAGCAAATATTATTTTGAGAGCTTTTATCACGTAGAAAGAAGAAAAAAGAAAGAAATGAAGCCTGAAGCCACGAGATAAAGCCATAGGCCGATTTGTCGGTAAGATTAAGGAGTGTGTATGGTTGTGATTTGTATAACAAGACCAACTTTTCATGCATTAATAAAATGTTACGATATACACGATATACAAAATCATATGGTGGAAGTATGGTAAAAAAATAAATATCTGAAAAATAGTAGTAATAAAGTTCAGAAAATAATTATGAGTAATACAAATGTAAATACGCTTATACATTCACCCAAAAACGACACATTCCAAATGAAATGAATGTCTTCATTCGAGACTATATATATATATTATAGTACAATATCTCAACCTTATATCCCATCGGTTTTATAATACTGAGATGAGAACAACTAAACATTTCTATATACACATAGTTGCGCATTGCACATATGAGTCACTCTTATTTTGAGGCTAGCAGGTAGAGGTTAGCATATAAGGGCCGATATCTAAATTAAAAACCGGAACCACCACTATGTCCAGAGAGAGTAAATTCTATTTGGTTGCAACTTTAGATATCATATACAGAATCATTCTCTGTACTGTTCATAAAGCTATTCCACACTACTTTGTTTTTTTTGTTTTTTGGAGGGTGTTTTCCTAAGGGTGAGCGGAAGCTAGTTTTACTTGAAAAGCAGGAAAGATGGTATTGCAAGGAAATATATCAATTTAAATGTGTATTTGTAGAACAAGGCGAAAGTAAATAGAATAGGAGAGGGGAGGGGGGGAGTTTACTTAGGACCACCTGTTATCACTAAAGTTAATAATAACTGCAGAGAGCTGTGTGCTGTAAGAGTAAGTGTTCTTCAAGTAAAACACGAAACACGCTCTGAACACCTGCGGCCTGACTATCAGGAGAGTAAAACACATTTTCCTCGCAGTAGGTGGGGAATTGAAAGCGTGCAATTCAAGAATAGCGACATAAGTCAAAGCTAGCTGAGAGGAAATACCTGTCGTGTGGCCTGCCCATATGACAGTGTTCTCTCACGTAGAGCAGAGGTCGATCGCAAACCCAAAACAAGGATTCAAGAGAGGATTGGAAATCAACTCATTTGCGGATAGCAATGTATTTTTAGCGAACAGAAACGATTAGGAAAAGTCTTTCACGATAACTAAACGAATTCCTCGAAACACAATCAATATATATAAATGAACTTTCAATACTAAATAAACCCTACTCTTAATATTTCGATTTTTTAAATAAGTAATAAACATTGATTGTATAATTTAAATGATACGTTAACGAACTCATTGAGTTTCACTAATTATTGTTACCTCTAAACCTGTGAAAGTGTTGCAGATTTAATGCTGAAGAAATTTGTCAGGGTTTCAGTCAGGATCAGAAAAATAAAATACTCCAGAATTATTGGGTTTTCATTTTATTATTGCCGACGTTTCGACTTAACTTTTGTACCATCATCAGGCATGATAGTGATGTCTGGAGAGATCTACGAGGAAGGTATAAAGTCACATCTCAGATTGCAGAGCTAAACAACTGCAGCAGGTCGTATATGGCGTTGATCGCCCTCATGATGACTTACAAGTTAAAACGAAACGAATGTACTAATTACCCAACAATTTTGGAGTATTTTGTTTTTCTGATCCTCGCCGAAACCCTGACTAATTTCTCCAGCATAATACTCGATGGCCAACGAACCTACAACCATTTTAGATTTAATTTTAGTTCAAAGAAAAATTCTGATAAACCAAGTTATACAATTTATTGTACGTAAATTTAAATATTCATTTTAAAGGTTTTAAGATCGAATACCACTGCTTATATTATTAGTCATAAGCTATTCCACACTAAACCTTTTTTTTCCTTTTACATTTACAATTTTTTCTAATGAATATAATTACTTTTATAAGATCGTTAAAATGTCCTTGTCATAATTTAGTAATAGGGTTAACACATCCTATGAGAAGACAATTAGATTTACCAAATCTAAATCTTTTATTTACCAATTACAGATACTATTTTTTAATCATCACTTTACATACAAAAATGGTGAAGGTTTCCGTCAGGGTCTAAAATAATTAAAAAGAAAAAAGTCCGCCAGGCAGATCTGCGTCATTAGCGATAGAAGTAGACAAGATTAAATGCCCCATTTGATCTTACAAGAAAGAGCGAGCAATGAACATAAAAGATCACTGAGAGTGCTTCTAGGCTGGCTGGGAGAGAGAATTAGGGAAGCGCTCAACCTTCGTAGTTACGTTCTACAATATCTACCATAATAACAATTTATCCCGATAATGATTATTAAGATGCCTACATTTCTATTTAAGTCATTATCAGAGTTATGAATAATCAAATCCCAAATGGAAAACATTTATTTTTTATGCTAACACTTTCCACTTTAATATATAAGAATGAAGAAACAAAAATAAGAAAATAAAATATGAATTAAATAAAATCAATGATTCTAGCTGTAAAAAATGCAACACACAGTATAAGCTAACTGTTATTATGTATACACACACACACACCTATACCTAGTGATGTAAGGAGAATCATAACTTCGGATCTATTATCTTGTCTCACCTAAGACGACAAAAGAAATAATCGAAAAAAAAAAAAAAGAAGTAGGAGGTAGTGAAGAAAGTCATTCAAGTATTACAGATTAAATAATATTCGTATACATTCTATGCTAGGATAAAATCACTTTGGTTTTAGGTATAATGCTACTCGAAAATTTTCGAAATAAATTAAAAATTCTTAAGGAACTGAACATAGTCGCATACATATTTTCGATACCAAAATATACGATTATGGGCACTAGAGCGTTTTAATAGTTAAAGAAAAACGAAGTGGATTTGATGATCGTATATTAAATACAAAAAAAAAAAAATTTCCAAAATTTAACCTCACTGGCGTCTTTCATCATACTCATATTTAATAACGTGCCATGAAGGGGGGCCCGGCGGAACCCACTCTTTAAATTCCGTAAGAGTCTCCCTTAAGTTTTCTTCACTCAGCAAACTTGTAATTTTGCTACAGCAGTTTATTATTTGATAATAAATAAAATGCGGTGAAAAACACAATGACTATTACATTTGCTGTAGAAACCTGTCTTTTACGACAACTAACACCAATAACAGTTGATAGCAGATTACTTTTTCGGAAATTCGGTGAAAATTAAACTATATATTACATACAGCTATGTATATACACACTGAGTTATTGAATAGCTTACAATATAAGCTATTCTATAGATTAAATACATATATAATTACAATTCAAGCTCTCAGGTGAAGTATTTATCTTTCCATGCTTGAAAATTTACGATAATTATTAAGTAACAGTATTGATAAGGTGGTAAAAATAAACTAAAATGTAAAAGTAACATGAGACAAATGAATAACCAAGAATAAATTATATTATTTTTTACATTTATGACTTTATTACAATATAATATATTACCCTCCTCGATTCTTTCCTAGTCAGCTTTCGACCGATCAAAGGTAATTAATTTTAATTAAAATTTTATTCCGACCAGTCGAACAGTGCGACTTGTTAAGCATTTACAACAAATGGGCATACTCAACTATATGTAACCAGCCAACACAAGACATAGATTAAATCTCAAGGAAAATTGGAAAAATCAGTTAAGATCTTAAAATTTGATCAAAAAGATTCTTGTTCAAAACTGTTTGTATTTTTTCTGTAAAAGCAAAAATAGAGAAGAAGTCAGTGATTGTGAGGCTTATATAAAGGACAAGGAAAATTGTCCATCTACTGAGAACCGTATCTATAGAAGATGACGCATAAGAACCTTATCTATAGAAGATGAGGAATAAGAACCGTATCTATAGAAGATGAGGCATAAAAATGCATTTCCGAGTTTTTCCATATAAAGTATGTATGTCAGGCAGCTACCTGTTGTGCTTGGTCAGAGCCTTGGGGGCAGAAGAGAGCACGGCTCTTAAGACATATCAGCAGCTTGGAATGAAAGCACGGGAAGGGTGCACAGCATCCATATTTGAACGCAACGCCGAGGAGGAATCTGTTTATTTAGAGATGGAGAAAGTATAGAACACAGAGGGAGGAAATATAAATATTTATGAGGAGGGGGTGGTATGGGACAGACACCCTCACTAATTCAGTGGCCCAGATAACGCGAACCACCGCCGCTGACCTCGAAGTACGACTACATGGCATTTATCTGACATTTGCCTACACAAATCTACATCTGTGCAAAACTAGAAAAAACATTCAAATGAAAAAATATAACGAGTAGAGAGGGCGAGCGACTATTTTATCTTCATAGGGTACTTTATCTGAATGTAAAACCATCGAATATTAATTCAAATTTATAATTTCTTCAAGGGGCGGTGAATAATTCAAATATGTTTATTTATATATATAATATATATATTTTGAAAATTGATAAATATAATATTTATCATGATATGTCTTATTAAAACACTTATACAACATTATGAATTAAATATAGGCTGTAAACAAAAAAAAAAAAAAGTCGAGGTCCCTGGAATTGAAATATAGATTCCACACCCATATGACAATTTACTAACACGCCTGTTTAAGTGTGCTTACACTTAGTATTAAATTTTAACAATATCACTGCTGTCTATGCAGGTTAAAATTCAATCAGCTTAAATGCTGGGTAAGGGTTCCCACAACATAGAAATCTTGTCCGCCGCTAGCTAGGGGGAAGCAGACAAAGCCGTGACAATCAACACATCGAGGGCTACACTCTGTATCTAAATAGATAAGTATATGCTGTCTGAAGTACAGAGGTAACGAAAGCGTCACGTTAAATTTCAAGCCAATCGCCACTCGTGACAACACGGCCTTGTACCATATATTCCCCTATCATTAGCAAGTAATATGCCTGTGCATGCTCTAATTGCTAAAAGACATCTGCAACTTAACAAAATTAAATCCTGATAAATATTAGGAAAAAGCAAATAATTCTTAGAGGCGGTTATAGAACGGGCAGAAAGCAATCATGTACTCCCGTGACTATGTAATAAGTTTTCCGTATTTCTTTCCGTAGAAGACTGAAATACCATGGGAAAACAACATGCTTAAAAGAAAAGAACAAATTGATTTTTAAGGTTGATTCATTTTGA
>KZ808252.1:40503-61234 GCA_000696205.2 Oncopeltus fasciatus
GGGGGGGGGGGGGGGTGACGTTCGAATAAACAAGAGAGTGACGGCTGTTTGGATAGGACAGAGTGACAGTCAGTGAAAACACACGGCTCGCTCATCCTAGACAAATTATGTCCGCGGTGGCAGTCTCCGGGAGAAACCTGTGCTCTCGTCTTGGTAAAACATGGCCGTCAGCCAGGGATCACCCCGCTCAGGCAGGATATTTAAAATGTCCTTTGTCATTTCTTCAGAGGAAAATTATGTCTGTCACAAATCTCATTCTAAACGCCCCAATCATCTGAATTAACTGTTAATCGCACGACTCCTTCAAATTCAGATTGTACTTGACAAATACAGTTTTCAACCCATTCATCAAATAAAACATTTTATTAGCCACATTCAAATCGGCTAACTTTTCAGTTATCCGGTTTTCCTTGAGAGACAAAGATTCGACTACGAAAAATACTGATTGTTTAAAAATATTTATTTGGTTTTGGTTTATTATCCCAAGTAAATTTTAAACAATAATATATAAAAAAAATTATAATAAAAAAAAAATGACGAGAGTCGACAAATAGCTTGACAATGTCAGCTCCTTCGAGTTTAAGACGAAGTTCTCGTCTTTCTCGTGGGTTAGGCTCTCGCTATTGTAGTGGGAATTTAATAGGATATCTAGCTCGTCCTGGTGGTGCAATGGCTAAGCACGCCGGCCCGGATAGCAGGAGATCCAGGTTCGATTCTTGGCTGGGACAGATAGATTTTTTATTCTATTCCCTCTCATTATTTGTTTACTGATTGTTTAATTTCGATGGGTAACTCTTAAAATATTTATTTTATATACAGAAAAATTCCGAGTTGAGCTTTCATTACTCTAAATAATATTGAACATATAGTTTAGAGTAATGAGTTTGGTCAAGGTTGATCCAAAAAAAATACAAGTTATCAAAAAAAAAAGTATTTTTTTGGATCTATCTTAAACGAATCCCAACAAATTCTCTACTAATAATCTCCACAGTCAAACGCTACCATTTAAACATTCATGGAGCAAGATTATTAACATGCATTACTATTGGTTTAATTCTTCATTATAATAACTTACTAACTGCTAAATGAAATTTAAGAGTACCAGTAAACCCATAAGCTTATGGATATATCTCCCTTAACTGTTCTATAAGTTCCGCCTAAAATATTTATTTTGTGAAAAATATATGCCCACTATGAGTTTTTTATTTTTTTCTCAACAATAGCATTTTGTTTCGCATTGAAAAGTGATAGGCAAAATTTTAAATTTAAGTTTTTGAATCTCGATGGCCGATCGGGAAAAGAGGAGAACATCTTATCAAGTAAAATCATTAAATATCCTCTATGAGCTTGCGTAAAAACAGCTTACACGTCGAACTTGGTAAATTAATTTTAATGAGAGCTAAAACTAGTACGTAAAATTAAACAAAAATATAGTTCGGACTGATACGAACTTATTTTGAGATTTCCTAACGTAGAATCGGACGAAGAAAAAATTCCTGCTCTTCTACTGAGGAAAAGCCTTTTTCTCTTTTACAACCACTAAGGAAGCACGTATTATAAATTTATTGATTTGAATAAGCTAAAGGGTCCACCTCACCTAGCCAGGTCAATCAAATGCATCGATTGATTGATGCGAGTTGACTTCGGTTATGAAACATTTCAAAGCTGTCTCCCAGTAGCGCGAAAAGCACTGAGATATCTGCTGTGATTCCCAGGCACCACCCCACAGAGCGCTCTCTCTTTCGGGCTTGTCAAAAGCAAGACGTGCCCCGACTCACGTCAATTAAACTTCTCCCACAACCCTTCTGTCTGTCTAAACTGATTGTGAGTCTACTGGGGAGCTTTCGCTCAACCCATCGCGCCCTTCCTTTGTGCCCACTAATTCCGTTATAATTCTACTTAAGTCATCCCACTCTACCTCTCTACGGGCCATTCTCGAGGATTTATAGTCAAATTCAGCTTCGAGTTACCGAGATGTGAAAAATGAATTTACCCAACTATTTTTGACATCATGAGAAAATTGGAGTAATTAATCCACAACTAATTACATACTTGAAACTAAGAGCCTCTAATTTTTATCTACAAGTTCACTACCAGGCTGCGTTCTAAACCAGATAAGAGGACTGGTGTTGTCCTGGGTATAGAAAAAGAGGAACTGACAACGAATTAATGAGATCTGTCAGTAAAAAGGTGACGACTCTTCTAGGAGAGTAAAAACCTTTGCAGAAAAATCAAATCGGCTCCTGGAAAAACTACCCGATCGCGTATCCCATCCCTAAGGCCAGACAAAGTGGCTAAGATCACTAGATCCCAAGGTCTATAAAACTAAAAAAAAAAAAAATGCGTGCGTGAGAAAAAGTATTCCCAATGTTGTTCCCTCGACGGCCATCTTCAAATAAATAATGATGTAGACTAGGTGTAATCCAACCGAGATTTAGACCACTGCACAAATCCAGCTACGAGATAAGCGAAACGAAGGCTTGGGAAAATACACATGCCGATCTATAACCGCTGTAGAGACAAAGCGGGGTAAAAGGGAGTGCTGACAGGGAAGGACAATAAGGAAGAGGACTGGGAATGTAATAAAGGCTATAGGGAACAGTCTCCAAGGCAGATGGAGTGTGACCACTGTCCCCACAATATTGCGTCCGGCTTCATAACACCAACTCCTGTGACATGCATATCACTAAATTGAGGTGCAACAGGAACACAATTATACGGCTGTGTGTGAACAGAGGAAAAGGCCGTCAAGCAGGGGCTGTTTAAACTAAGCGAATTCCATGGCGCGTTCTACTTCATGCGTTTTTGTATTTGAACTTTACAAATATTTAATCCCATACATCATCAAGAATACATCAGTTTATCACGTCTTCAATAAGCACAGTTTCAATCATACAAAAAAAAAAATAAAAAAAAATAAAGGCTAAATTTCGAACGAATTTCACCAAAGAGAGGGGCAAAACAAATAAAGGTGTTGTCCTCTAGACTTACCAACTAATTAATTAGTCGAATGAGAATGAATTAAAAATTTGGGAGTCAATAAAAAATTAGAAAAATAGCCTTCAAACCTTTTTTGGAGCTGGATTTGGAAGAAAAAAACCTCTTAATAATTAAAGTGTCGCTGGCCGTTAGAGAAGAAATGCTGGCAGAGGGTAGAGTATTTTTGGACTGGGTAAGATGTAATAAATGTCAGGGATACGGACATCCCTGTCTCAGCAGAGCTAAAAATACCCACTGCTATTTTTGTGAGGAAGAGAAGCAGCAAATTGTCGATTCGTCAAATCAAGAATTCTTGTGGATATTCAAATTGTCCAAAACCAAAATGAAAGCTAATGATGTCCTAATCAGCTAACAGATTTCCAAACTCAATAACAAAACGTTTTAAGTTTGACCCGGGATAAATTGTACTAGGAAATTTTAATAATACTAACTCTTTCCTCTAGGGGACAAAAAGAATGATAAGAAAGAAGCAATGATGGAAGGATTTGTTGCAATAGCGCCAACTGTAAATGACCCATCTTTACCATCGGCCTTTGTGGGGCATGGTGGCAACACTCATTAGTTCTTAGCATGGCCTCACCCATTGCATTAGTTAATGGGATAAAGCTGATTGGACTTATAACTATTGGACGACCCTATGATAATAGTTTTTCTAACTTAGTCAAGCAGAAAAAGTCAGATGTCACCTTCTGAAGAAGCTGTCTTAGAAAGTAGTTTCAATAAAGAGTCAATAGCTCTCATTGGCTCAATGCAGTTTTCAAAGCTAGCAGAGATATTCTGCCAATTGCAAAAACTACCTTTAAAAAGAGGCACCCATAATAGAAAGGCTCATGATTTCTTAAAGCAATTCATAAGGGCAGAAGAAAATTCCTACAGGAGGGAGACCCAATTGAAAAAGCATCTCTTAAGAGGAAGTATCACTGACTTACTCAGACCGGTTTGAAATCAAATTTGAAAACTTAAAGCGGGACTTCTGATGAAAATTCTTGCAGAAGTTTAAGGTAGGGTTTCCTGCACTCACATTTGGCGAATATGGTGATTAATTTAATAAAGATATCGTAATTATTTTAACACAAGGAAAAGGAAGCCTGCGTAGCAAGAGTTGCTGGAATCGGCGACCAAAGACAAAGCAGAGCTTCTTACTACACAACAACCAGAAAAGGGAAAGTGCTGGGGCATTCAACAAGCGACGCCCCAGCATCTGAAATTATAATATTGAACTCTTTCTACGAAGCCTAAGAGGCGACCTGGCTGATCAGCTATAGATTCGATATGACTAAACTTTGACCTAATATCAATTTAGGCCAAGTTCACTATTCCAAGCAACGGAATACTGCAAAGAAACCTAGATATCATTATTAGTATTGGGATAAATGTCTTAATTTGGGAAGATTTCAATGCACGTTCCATGAACTAGGAAATGGGGGTTTCACAGTAATTACAAGGGTTGTGGAATCAAACTTTTCCTGCCTATTTCCTATGCCTCCACCTCAGAATCAAGCTTAATTTTGAAGAAAGAGAAAATACGTACATTGAACACCCTGAGCTATACGTTAAGAGTTTTAAAAAATGGGGAATATGGTATTGGACATAAAGTGACCACTAAGTTTTACTCTATAGGCTTGGGTCTCTAAAACCTTACACATTCTGACCTTTGTATACCCATATTTATCCTTAATTTTAAAGTGCATTAAATATGATGTTCCCTCTAAAAAGGAGACTCTGCTTTATTGGTGGGACCAACAACAGCTGAGCAAGAAAAAGGATTAGGTGAACGGGACAAAAAGGGTTTTCCAAAAAAGAAAAAGAATCCTGGAAGAAGAAGACTTTCAAGAAGAAATTTCCGAAATCACACAAGAAGATAGAAGTCTAAATCTGGGAAAACTACCTCATGGGTAAAATCAGGATACAAAACTTCTATATTGCTCTTTTAACAATAAACAAGACTGCGTTGCGTCATAAACTCATGTCCGCTACAACGGCAATCGTTCTTTATGTCACTTGTAGCAGCAGATAATGCCTAATCATATTGTCCGAATTTGGTCAGGATTTTATGCACTATTATTAGTATTTCATAGAATTAAAGAAAATGAGACCATACAGACCATGCACCCTCTAGTAGGTCAATCTGACCTCTAGTCCAATCTGAGACTCCCCTTTTCCTCTAGGGAATTGCCAGTAGAACACATTCTGTAATTATTCCGATAGGGTGTAGCTGACAGGATGCATCACACATCCTGCACCGAACTCAGAACTGAGATGGGCTAGCGCCGGTCCCGATAAGGAATTCCTATCCCATATCTGACTCCATCGATTCCAATGATGATTTCCTTCCTCTCCTTACCACCCCCCAACGATAAGGATACTCCTTGGAAAGCAGATCCTTCCCCCTAATCTCCTGGGGAATTAGAGAAGCTTTCCTATCTCCACGCCGGGCTATAACACTTTATAGCCTATCATGCAGAGGGCGGGGACCAACGACTCCCTCTCATCCCCCTTAATTCAGAGATGAACTTAATCCGTCATAAAGTTAAACATTAGTAGGTGAATAAGTATACATCTGCGCAATTTTGATGCCACTTTTAAAATAATTTATTTAATTTTTCAAAACCATTTTACGCCGAAGAAAAGAAGAGACAAAAGTAATTTTATTAAATATATAAAAAAATAATCATGATGTTGCGTATAAATAAATATATACGCCATCTATATAATTTATTATTTATAATTCTACGGAAATAGATAAATGCCAACACAAACACTAATATAAGTAATACAATTTTTTTCTCTCGCATGATATTTAGCTTTCAGGCGTCCTCAAATACATTTATAAAGATTGAAAAATTGCTATTATTATTATTTGTAATACAACCAACTTATCAATGACAGAGGTACTTACTATTTCCAGAGCAACAGTTTCAGGATGAAATTGACATGCATGAAACAGTATTTTTTTTACCAATACTTTCAAGCCGCTGAATTTTAACTTTTGAGGGTAGCAAAAGAGAGATAGCTTTGATTCTCTTAACTTCGAGTTTGAGTTCACTCAGACAGCCTAGTTAAACCACTCCAGGAAATAGTATTCAGTTTCAATAATTAGAATAGTAATTTATATTGACCACCTGAATTATATTGCGCAAGATTTCTCATATCAAACGCTATAACATCGCTATACGACGCTTCATGATTATTATACTAATTCGATAAAAAAAAAAATAAATAAATAAATAAAAGAAACTGAATAAATTGAAACGACTAGGTAAAAGTTATAATAGACGAAGTATTATTTTCTCTTACCATATTCAATACACAGTTTTTAAAAGATTATCATTTTAAGATGTAGGTGATCCACAAGTACCAAATTAACTTTGGATTAATTAATGCTAGCATTAAGATATTAATACTGACGTATTGTAGCTAGGCTAATACGAACACGTAGCTCTTACTTGCTAGGCACAGAAAAAAAACCCCCAAAAAACACCTTAATACGTAGGTGAGGCTTAGAAAAATAATTCCTTATACTCTCACTCTCTTTCTCTCATTAAAAAAAAAAAAAAAAAAAAAAAAAAAAAAAAAAAAAAAATTCTGAAGAATGCAGTGCTTGATTTTACTTTCCCAAACATGATTAAAGCATTTATAAATTGTAACTTATTGCTCAATATAAAAATTAACTCTCAACAGTGCTCCTCGGGGGAGGAGGGTTCAAGGTTGAATTGGCAAACTAACTTCCATTTTAATATCTAACTCGATTTCTGAGCCTGGAAACTGCTGTCTGAGAGAGAGAGAGTGAGGGAGGGAGAAAAGAGTGAGTGGGGGAGGGGAGAGAGAGGGGGGGTGAGAGAGGGGGAGGTGAGAGAGGGGGGCGGGAGAAAGAGTAGGAGGGGTTGAAAATCTCCCATAATACTGTTCAGAATCAGACCAAGGCAAGGTAGCATTAGCTCACCAATAGACCATATTTGAAATGATCATTTTATTCGTTATTTTATTTCTTTTCAAAATAGGTCATATTGTTTCACGAGTGGTAAAGCGGAAATGAGTATGGTAAAAGGAGATGGGATCACGATTACCAGAGAGAGAAGAATAAACAAAAACCTCAACCAATACATAATTCAATAAATATTTCATAGTTTGCACATAACAGTTTAGGGGATTAGTTTTAACTATGAGATGAGGTAGAGTAAAACGGTATATAGATAAATAGAAATCTCGCGTGGATTGAAACGAACAATTCCCACGGGTAAATTTCCTATTTTTTGGACATGTAGAGATTGAAGGAGGAACAAGAAAGTCTAGGTGGTAAAGTAGTAGATAGACATTAACAATGTATAAGAATTTCAGGGGAATGGGGGGTTCGATCTGAAGGGTCCCCATACAAAATTCAAGGCGAAGGAGGATATATCCGGCAGGGACTGAGCGACCGGGTTGGAGGGGGAAAACACTATGACTCCTTTAGGACGGTCAAACATTCAGACTCCAATCAAAGGCGGGCGGCAGGAACGCGGGGAAGACTCTCCCTATTTGTGGCGGGCGGAATGGGTCTGAAATATTCAGAAGGCCCCTCCAGAAGGCGGGCTATTGTCGAGAGTCATGTGCCGCCGCCGTCTTCAGGGTCTATGCCAAAAGCCAGATTTAAATAGACAGATTCCATGTGGCCAGAGAGAGGTGAGGTTCGACAGACCGGGACCCCTCGCCCTACCTGAACGCCAGGAATAGATCAAACAGGCCCACTCTTGTTATATGGCTCAGGCCGAAATACTCAAGCGTACCACTTAACAGCAGCATTTCAATCATCCCTTATTCCTCACAGCAACAAACAGCGCTTTACTACAAAGAATATTTTAAAGTACTCTCGTTACTATAGAAACTTTCCATCGGGCCATAAAATTTAGATGGACCTATGTGATTGATTTTTATAATTATTTCATTCAATACAAAAAATCTACAAAATTTAAAAAATATTACAATAAATAAAGTAAGAAGCATAAGCATGATCACAATACAAGTAAAACGCGTCCTCATCTATACAAAACTTAGCTTTTCTGAATTTATAAAATTATGAAGTTAGGGAAAAGACATTTTAAAGATCATACATCAAACAATGACGAGTATATGAAGTAAAGGAAAGAGCAAAACTGCAACCATTCAAATTATAGTCTCTAGAGGTATAACATGTCTGGAGTACTTACCACCCAAACCAGGTGTCGTGTAATCCCAACTGTCCATATCATTACGGTAGACATTCAGTTTGCTCGGCTGAAAAAATAAAAACATACAAAATCATTTATCTTTATATTTAAACATACAAGTAGAGTAATCAAAGAAGGGAATTGATGAGAAGAAGAGTAGAGAATAATGAAAGAGTTGAAATTACTGAAAGATCCTATTAAAATAATGAAGCTTGTGCATAACATTCAGCATAAACAAAACACACATTGCAGTAATAACATCAAAATCATTTCATATATCATGGTTATTTAATATAATTTAATGCAAAGAGTGATGGAAAATAAAGCAAATATCACTAAAAAGAAACATTGTTTATAGCATTTCCTAATAATGCAACCCTCGTATTTCGTAGTAAGAAGTTAACTAGAATAGGGTAGGTTATTCTTTATAAGCCGTAATTAGATTAATAAAATAAGGAATATGTATAATATTATATAGAATATAACATAAAAGCAGGAGAGCTTAACGTGGCTTCTGACAATGTTGCTGAATCGAATATTTTAGCTATGGAATTTGGCATGTAGTTCATAGTAATAGGACCTTCTGAATTAAGGCTTTATTTGACTTTAATACAAGCACAGTTGTAATAACACGTTACATTTTGAGCAACGATAACAAACTAACTGTATAGGTTAAGTCATATGTTTTATATGCCATTCATATATCGGAAAACAAAGAGGGGGTAGAAGTTAAGCAAAACCGAGCTCAATTGAAGTGGAGGTTTACCGGAAATCCTCAATTACAACAAAACTCACAACTAGACGTAATTGTTAAAAACGAGACAAAATTTGGGAGGTTTTTACGTTGATAATTGTGTGGGTTTTTGTTAATCGATAAAATCACACAAGTGAAATTTTACCTAAAATATTATTCACTTTGTTAAAATAAAAAGCGACAGATTGAGTGAACTGAGGCATCACGATGTGACTATTAAAAATATCTGGCGATGGTTTTATAGCTTAGTTGTTGGTTTTTTCATTCGTTCTTTGCCAATCCACAGTTCACCACGCCTCCATAAATAACCCCAGCTCTCTCTTAACACTACTACACACCAGGCACACATAAGAATTTTAAATATTCAACCCTAATCCATTCCTAAGACTTACAACCCTTCCTCCCGGAAATTCCCTTACCACACACAAAAACATACCCGCATCTTGAATTTCCTTACTCGAACATAACTTTCTAAAACTGAATAGTGATGAGTCAGCACCCACAGTTGAGGTGGCATTCTCATTCATTATCCCCGTCCGGGAGGTGCGTATTTATTTGTATACTTACACTACTCTCACAATTCACAAATTTTACATCACCAGTAAATTTTGTATCATAGCTTGTTGTCAACTACAAATTTAATTTTCCTCTTTTCTTTTTATTTCACAGTCCTAGGGATAGGGAATCAAGACGGGACAGAGAGAATATGAAAGAAATTCGTACTTCAAATAAATTTTGGTTAGGTAGACATTAAATTACTATAAAAAATTCAGGATGGGGGGGGGGGGTAAAATACGCTCGTCATATTTTTAAACAGATTTTGATTAAAAAATTTACACTACTTTTTCAATAACTTGATAAGTTATAAAACTTTGTGTGTTTATATATATATATATATATGTACTTGCAGTGTTACATGAACAGTTCCTTGGAGAAAATACTTAGACTATCTGAAGTGGTCCAAATTTCCGAAGTTTGTAAGAGGGAGAGAAGCCTTGAGCAGAACTTTCCCATTAAACGCTTAATTTTAGGGCGGATGTAAGGAGACAAATTGGAATTTAAATTGAGTGAGGACTCGACCAATTTCTGAATTGATATTAATTATACTCACAAAGTTTGGGATCAATGAAAAATATCTTCATTTATAAATAGAGATAAATGAATCGGAATAAATAACCAGCTTATATTTTATACTATATTGTAAATATAATGTACACAATTTTCAAATAAGGTAGTGATGTGAATGTTAATGATTAATGTCATTTCGTTGTACCAAACAGTTGTACCAAAAACTTGCATAGTAGCTATGTAGTGTGTGCATGCCCTCTTGCGACCACATATTTAAGATAAGGAAACATTTGGTATTTAAGCTAGGTTAAAAATGAGAGGATTTTCTCCTTCAATTCTGTTGCATTAGGTTCAAATCCCGCCCTGAGTGAGTTTTTATCTACAAACAAATTACAAATAAAAGTCCTGAGCCATGGATGTTTAGAATGGGATGGCAACATGTAGATTGTCCCTTCCTCCATGACCATAGGAGTTTTACACTTATTAAAAAGTAAATGTTACCAAGTATAAAATAATTATCTTAAGTTTTTTTCTTCAGTATTTATGTCTCTTGAGGTCATTCTAAGATATTGACTCACTAAAAATGACAAATAATATTTTTACGCATATGAAACAAAATGATCTACACAGAAATAACGCGTTCAAAGGGAAGCCAATTATCTTAAGAGATATTTTTGAAAACTTCCCATATCGAGAATAATGCATTTCTGGCCTAAATTTATAAGAGATGGGGGGGGGGGGCAAGAGGAGGATAAATGTTTTATCCTCAGCTATAATTAGCTTTAAGATTAAGAAAGTAATTTATAACATTTGCGCGCAAAGAAGTTTTATGAAAAACGCTTATTACTTTGAATTTCCAAGTGCTGAGGTTGGACGTATTTTCCTTTCCGACCTCCGGAATATTACAGCGCCTATCCTTACCTTGTCCTCTAATTATTTTTTTAATTATAAAATTTATAAGATCAAATATACCAAGATCCCTATATACATCCATGAATATATATATAAAACTCAATCTAACTTAGAGATGGGCAGGTCTGACTAAACTCCCTTTAAGAAGATCATTAAGGATAAGGTCATCAGGTATTGTCTGCCGTAGGACAAAAAGGTTAAATGTTAATTTTAACAAGCATATAAAATAGTTAAGAGAAACAATGAACAGTGAAAAATGTTTGAAGTATTCCTTCATTCTATACCCTCATCGAATTTCTAATTGCCTGTTTTAATTTTCATTCAATTGATTGGTCTTTGGTAGATGGTCAAACCTCTTTCGAAATAACCAACGAGACATTGAAAACAGTTCTTTAAAATTATTAAATTACAACATTTCAAACATTTTGGATAAATGCAGAAGACAAAATTTTAATGAATTCTGCCAGTAATGCATGTAGAAAATTGAAAAAGAGTATTAAAAAATTGCTACGATCAATTAGCGGTAGATGAAACACGTAAAAAAAAAAAAGAGAAAAAAAAAAAAAAAAAAAAAAAAAACGCTTTTTTTCTTTGTCAGATAAAAGGAATAATAAGACAGGGTGTTCAGAGCCCTGATGTTGACTTACAAGTTATGTTGAAACGTCGGCAATAATAAGGTAACTACCCAATAATTTATGAGTATTTTGTTTTCAGGCCGAAACCCTGACTAACAACTTCTTCAGTATAATACTCGACGACCAACAAACCTCCAATTCTGCTTTAAAGATAATACGAGGTAAGATGTAAGGTACGCCACCTCTAGTACTTTTAATAAGTGTTAGTTGTTCTTAGATTGTTGTACGTGAACTCCACGTACATACGCGTTCAAAAGTAGGGATTTACAGATGACCGAGACCCATAACATACACCAATGGATCATAAGTTTTGTCTAACATCTTATTATTTAAAATGACTCGAATTCTTGTGAGTTCTGTTTTTAAGAAAACACAATATTAAATTATATGAAAAAACTTTTTCGGAGCTTCTGAACATTTGATAAGAACCTTGGAAAAACTACTTACTTCCCTAATGGGAATCTGGAAGTAGAGGGTCTGTTAAAGTAAACTGAAGATCAAATATAGAGCTTTAGGATAATCGGATGGGTATTTATTCGAATAATGTTTAAGGCGTAAAACAATACCTCTCACTTGGAGAGTTTTTTGACCGTAGATATTATTATTAGATGTTTTTTGGTTGGGGTTCAGTCAATGTACATTAAAAGAAAAAAAAAAGTATATTTTTTAAAAATCATCTGTCAACGTTTTGGCTAGGATTTTAAGCCATCTTTGGGCTTTGGAAAAACAATGTTATAAGAATATAAATAAAAAATTAATGATATACAATATTAAAATATAGTATTTCTTTTTTTAAATACACTTCTTTAAAATTTGTATTTTTTTGGATCTACCTTGGCAGAACCCCAACCCAAAAACTAATAATATCTCTCACTGTTGCACCCTCCCTATCACTCAACTGAGAACAAGCAGCATTCCATGGGCCAGCAAGACATCCATCAAAACAGTCCTCTTCCAAAGCAAAACCCACTCGGCTGTTCCGAACTCAAATGGAGAAAGCTTTCATTCATTTGCTAATTCGCTCACTTAGTACATTAATTTATTGAGATTTTCAATCCTACACCTGAATTACAAATAAAAAATATTTAATTTGAATTAAGAATAATTACAGCAATAGCATATATCAAAAGCTGAAAACAAATCAGACATCGACCTTGTTCCCATAATATAACTGATTCAAAACATGGTATATATTATTTGAGAGATTTATGATACTCAGATTTCGTAATATACTCTACATGGAGGAGTTATACTTACAAAGTTAGAGGAGGGAGAGAGAAAGAGAGAGATTGGAGGATATGCAAAGAGATCCGAGGGTATAGCTAAGAAGACAGGGATCAACCCTTGCAATAGCTGCCAGTTGAGTTGGAAGAGATAAAACACTCTGCCACAGGTAGCAGAACGCCGTAGGGCAATAACTCAGTTCTGTCCCCCCTCCCACAACCCCACCCGGTGATATAGTAGTAAAAGGTAAAAGGGAGTGGGGGTAGCAGGATCACTTACCTCGCATTCGGCATGATTACTATACCCGAGGAGATCCACCGTGGAATATCCAAACTAACTAACTATCATACCGATTCCATGGGCTGTTCTCTTCCGACCATAAGCAACACAAATATTAAGATCCATTTTTATTTTTGCTCTGAAGGAGCAGCTTCAAAAGCAACAAAAACAAAACCAATCAAATTTTTATTTCAATAATAAATACTGAAAAATAGTAAAATAATTAATAAATTGATTTTTTAGTATTAGTGGATTTAAGTGAGAAAAATATTACTTTTTCTGTTAAAAATAATTCATTATATACTGAACTAAATGTGATTTATTAAGAACCAAGAAGATAGAATATACAAAGAAGATACTTATAAGATGGAACTGTATATGTAAGTAATAGACGTTGCCAGATCAGGAGACGACTTCCAGGCTATCATAACGTCACGCATCCTATTCTTAGTGCATTCAAGGTCAAGCGATTGTTCACATCAAACTTGATTTCTTATTTCCGAAGCTGTTGAAACTGTGTATGAACTTTGAAGCAGAAAAACGAAATAAATTTACTTAACTAAACGCTTGAAAAAACATGATCAATTGCAATTGATGATTCTGATGAAAAATTTTGGCTAAGTCTAATCACCTTTCTTTAGTCAGCGAAAATGTCCAAGAAAAATAAATTACTTAAGGAAAATAAAATATTTATTTACAATTTTGTAAAATCCATTGCTAAGACAGGTTTGATGGAGTTTTAAGAAGCATAACTTCTTAAATAGTGCTTTCATCTAAATTTAAAATTAATTTTAAACGAAACTAGACATTTCATCTATTTCTATCATCAATAAATCTAGCATATAAAATCAGCCTTTTTTTTTTTCCATTCAAAAGCAATTTGGAAAATGTCATCAAACTTTTTATTAAACTGAGGTCTGAATATACACACTAACATTTTTTCGGTTAGTTTTATAGATCCGAGGTACTTAGCTTCCTCATGTGGCACTCATGAAAGCTTGGCCAAACCTAAGAACCTTACGCACACCTATACACACATTCATGTACATGATCAGGTGCTATCTCCAGGAGCGAGGTGATAAGTCTTCTTACAAACCCTCGCTTACTGTGATGATTCTTTGTGAGAGCAATCTTCAGACTGACGAATCTCATCAGTCAAGGAAAGATGGGGGCGGAAGTGGAGGGGGGGTGAGATAGGCCTTATTCATACCGAGGGAATAATCGCGATCCCTGGGGTGGGAACTAACTTCAGCTTTAGTTCAGGAAAAGGAATGGGGTGACCGGGATACGAATCCAATGAGGTTTAGCAAGCGAGTCAAGTACGCCCGTCACTACACCACGGGCGCAACTATATATTAGTGGCCATCATTGGTTTTTAATAGGCAGGATCGGCGAAAAATATTTCAGGAAAATATCATTCTAAATCCTTAGAAATTAGGTAAGCCAGATTGCAGACAAAACTCCAATATGCATGTGGAATGAGCGGTGAGAGGATTTAACTAAATAATGCAATGTATTTGTTAAATAAAGAAGAGAACATAAGTAACAGGGCGGACAGGGCTATTGACAGACAAAGAGAACAAACTAATCAGCTCTAAATCACTCCTGGATCCTTTTATGTCTTGGCAGATTTGGCACAACACATTAACGGGAGGAATTCTAGCAGTAGATGCAGCAGCTTGCTCGTTAACTATTACTTGAGAAATTCACAGTCATTTGAGTGCTAAATCTATTCCTCATTATATTTAGTACAAAGGGAGTTCTCTACCAGTACCCTCAGGAGAAACTGAAGATAAGTAGAGTAACCCAATCCACAGGAGCAGTGAACAGTATGATGGGAAGGGGCTAGGAATATGTACAAATACATACGGAGAACATATATTATCTCGTTTGAGCTTCAAAACAGCATGGGTCACGTGTTTTTCCTGGAGCCTATTTCAGGGCGCTTGTAGTAACTTAAGAACGAAAATTGAAGACTCACGGCTCTAAAAAAAAATGTTTTTTTTTACTGATAAAACTTTTCAGTTTCAAATGAAGAGTTTTTGACCGTAGAGATTATTAGTAATGTTTTTTAATTGGGGTTCGGTCATGGTAGATCCAAAAAAATACATTTTTAAAAAATGAGTATTTTTAAATTACCTGCCAACGTTTCGGCTTACATCGTAAGCCATCTTCAGGGTTATCATGAAGGCGAGACGGGACGTCGTGTCACCTGAATCCCATACTCATGACTCAGCAGATAATTAAAAAAATACACATTTTTTTTATTATATATAATTGCATTATTTGTAATTACCTAAACCGAATCCCAACTTTTAAAAAATCGACTAAGTTTATTTATTTTCAGTATCATTTATCACAAAACACACCACCATTTTAATAATATAAAACTAAGACTTAAGTGTATGTGAAAATTTTCCACAGCACAGTTAAAATACATTAATTGTCGAATTAACAGAAAAAAGCAAAACTCCACTAATTATAATGAATTCAATATTGAAATGTCGAACTCCAACTCTGAACTCCATAAGAGTGAAACTGTTGACTCCATTCATAGAAGAAGAGGGAGGAGGAATAAAAAAGAAAAGAAAAGGCTTTCTTTTGGAATCATGCTCCTAAAGAAGAAGATATAAAAGGATAAAGGATTTATAAGGAAGGGGCAAAGAGGTTCGATTGAAGCACCATTCCCTTTAAGGAAAAGCCAACGGATTAGAAGGGGTCTTCTTCTATCGAAGGGGAAGGGACGGCTTTCTGAGACCCCACGGCAAAATCCGCAGATCATTTTATCCAAAAACGATGCAACAACCTGACAAATAAGTCAGTAAGTAAGTGATGAACTTAATCACAGGGAAAATATGTGGAGAAGGCATCGATTGAGAATGAGCGACTGTTTTTTTTGTTTTTTTTTTTGTTTTTTATGCTATAACTTTTAATCTGAAAGAATTTTGTTAGAAACACAAACACACACAGGTTACATATTTAAAATGTAGGATAAATTAAACGCTCTGCAACAAATATAAATATGAAAAAAAAAAAAAAAAAAAAAGCAGACTATGAATATTAGGGGGGAAAAAAGTTCTGTAGTTATGTTCTAATTTTTTTTTCTTCTTGTTCTTGTTTTTGCATTACTACTAATAAGATATTACTATTTTTAATATTTGTGCCCCTGTTAAGATCATTCTCCATTTGGCGATTTCATACTAATATGAAGTCGTTCAACAATTAGCAATAAAAAACCTTAATACAGAATTTGGTTTCTATATTTTAAAAAGAAAGGGGCCTCCCCCTAAAGATGTGAACTTATTAAAACTCTTCAATAAAAAGTTTTTTTGTTCTTCTTTAGGTGAACTAGGGATCGGAGTCTCTCTCCTTCACTCAAACTTATACATTCCTGAAATCTGATGATGGGATTGATGAGATCGAAAGTGCTCAGCTATGAGAGATTAATTATCCAGCGAAGCTTTATATTAGCTATTTTGTTTATCTTTTTCTTCTTTTTTCTTTATTTGTTATATATAAAAAAATACCATTTTAAACATACATTATTCTATACATTATTTCGTAATACAGTATTAAAGTTTTCAATTTTGGATTAATTTGAGAAAGAACATCATCATTTAAATCAATCGGTAGGTCAATTCAAGCCAGGAAAAAATCAATTACATCTAATAAATAAACTATAAATGAAAGAAAACTATTCTTATAAAAATAGATATTTTCATTCTTTCATTCATTATTTTTCTGATGCAATTGAATCTAAATAATTCTAATTTAAAAGAAGATGTCGATCATTAGGTATATAAATATAACTTAAATTTAACAACTGATGAGTGATGAAAAAAAAAAAGAAGAAGTTCTTAACAAAAATTAAGTAAAATAAAATAAATATATAAAAAACCCCAATCAAAGAATGAACTAGGATGAGGATTTGGCCCTCGAAAGACAAACGAGGAAAATAATGGGAAGGAAATGCAATTGATGGAAGCAGCCCAGTGGGTCAGATGATTAATAGGCCTAGCTCGAAGGAAAAACACATTAGAGCAGTGTGGCACCTCCCACAAAAACAACATGTCACTGACAGGGTAGCCGACATCTCCCCGACCCCGTCACTCCAACGTCCGCCCTTCTGAGATCCCTTTGCCGCCTCAACCAGAGGCAACAACAACCTATAACCTGACAAGCCGCTACTACCTGGACAGGTTAGGATCACGTACACAATTCGTGTACGCGTCAGCCAAAATGTACAACTTTCATGCAGCTTCGAACTTCACGTACAAAATCTTTTTTTTTCTTTCCAATGGGGAGAGACTTTCCACCAGATTTTTGCAAATCAAAAATCCGAATACAACATAACATTCGTGAAAATAAACAACATCCAACAATAGACGACTAGTAACTCTCCTGTGATCAATATATCAGTTTTCAGTTTTACAAAATGAAAAGTGGAACACGTCTCTATTCTCAAGCAAAAAGAAAGCTTGAAGAGTTAGTCATGGAAAAAAAAAGTTTGGCTAAGTGAGGTGGCCAGACGTGCTTTATACATTACACACACAGGCACACGCACATGCGCGCACACACATACACTCACACACGGCAAGTAAAAATATACATAATAAAACGTAAAAATAAACGTTGTTGCTGGGGAATTTATTTAGTTTACGTACTGCCATGAAAATGAAATGTGTGCCTACGAAAAATGTTAATGAACAATGAATGGACGCAAGAATTAGGAAAGCCAAACCAAAAGGGTTGACACGAGGAAATGATTACGCCCACAGGATGTTCAGAAGGACGCTTTTTTCGCCAGTAACACAAGACGACTGACTTGTCAACCAATACCTTACATTACAAGATTCATTCTCTATTTTATTGAAATACCCTGAAGAGTGCCGTCAAACTACTCAGCCAACTCTTAAAGTTACATTTATTTAATTCATTCCAGTTCAATAATCACTAGCTTGAACATGAACATGATCCTTTTCTTCGCGTGCTTTTTTGTCACTTAAAGGATTAGCTTCCTTAGGAACTAGATGGATGGAAATTTATTTAGACAAAGGAGCGAACGCAATTTGAATTCCCTGAGAAAGAGGGAAGATATAGCCTTCCCATCCAATTCAATTATCTAGCAGCCAAGGTCGGAAATTTGTTCAGCTACCGTCGCTCTCCCCCAAGGTAAATTTTGTTAGTATAACAGAAAAAAATTTTATTTACCAACTGTTTCAATTTAATTCGCTTGTTTTTTTATACGATTGGTGACTAAAAATGAATTTATTAACTTTCTATCGTATAAATTAATATTGCAGTTAGAGCAAAGAAAAGAAACAAAATAATAATAGAGAAAAATGAAATTATCCAATGAAGAAAGGATTTTTGGGAATTCGGTCATGATGTTTGAGGAATTAAAAACTAATTTTTAATCAAAAAAGATTTTATGAATATTATTTTTTTGTGGTATTTAATGCCACGTAAATTTTAATAATTTTTAGCGCAAGGGAACAAAATAAAAAATCTAACTGTCCTAGCCAGGACACGAACCTGGATCTCCTGCTATCCGGGCCGGTGTCTTGGCTGGGACAGTTCGATTTTTTTATTCTGTCCCCTTGCACTAAAAATTGGGAACAAAGTTTATATTTTAGCCCCGACGTTTGGGTCTAAATTTTAGGCCTTCATCAGGGCATATAGGATGATGACTGACAGTCGTGTTGTAGACTCAGTTGAACACAAGTTGCCATCAATTTTTTAACTACCATGACCGAATTCCAAACAATCCTCTCTTCATGGAACTTGACGGTCGACAATTTATTTAAGAGTAACTCTCAAACTTTCATATTTTTTTAATATTAGAGAGCAAAAACAAGCTCAGGAAAATTGTTACGATTGTAACTACGATTTGGGCGGGCCTCCTTATTTCCCTAAACGAGATAGGCTTGTTTAAGCATATACCTATGAATTTATTTATTTCATTTTTTTCTAATGAAATCATTTTTTGGTGACTCGGACGCTAGGGCCTTAGTAGCTGCAGTCGTCCGGAATCCTCATCCTCCTTACTTTCGAAATAAAAAAACAAATTAGGTATTTAGGCTTTCCACATACTTAATTCTTAAATAAATTTATTTTTGGTTAAAATTTGAACCCGCAGCACCACTATTGCGAGACCCGAACAGATCCATGAGCTCCAGATGGGACGAGGAGCAAATGAATCAGAGAAGTTACCGGTGCGTGTTTTGAGGAACAAGTCCTCGGGAGGATCTGATTGAGCTGTAAGGTTCAGGGAATGAGAAAGGGCCAATCCAGAGAGAGAGGAAGCAGTGAATACGGAATTCCCTACGCGTAACTCTCTAGGAGAGGAGAATCGTATACAAAATGAATAAAACCACTCACTCTCTCAGGACGACTTAAAATAAGATTCATCAAGAGCTATCTAAGGTGAGGGGTCTGATCAGATACCCCCGCTGAATAAGAATGAAGTCGAGAGAGAACTTCCTAATTACATTTCTCCTTGTAAACATCTCGCAAGATGAGAAATCATAATCACAAGAATACTGTGAACTGAGGAAGACCTTCCTTCCATACACATTTACTACACTAATACGTTTTTATCTCTAACTATTACATTAAATCCTTCAATTGTGAACTATACCTGTATCTATCAATTCAAAAATGCACTCTTTCTTATCATATTTAGTGGTGTTTATTTCGAATTTTTTTTTCTTTTTTAACTTTTAGTTATTACATTTCTGTTAATATAAAAACATTTGGTAATTTTATTACAATGAAGAACAAAATAAAAACAATGTTCAATGACAATCGCACGAAGAGAGAAAGTGACCGATGAAACCACACTCAAATTTATATATGTATAAAGATGTGTTTATAGTTTAAGTCCTTTTTGGAAAAAAAAAAAAAAAAAGTATTTTAAAGTTAAAGGTTTTTTTTCTGGACTTTAATAATTGTATGCTTATTAAGATAAAATATTTTGAAAATGTTTTAAATTATTTTTTCGTTGCACAAGTTTATCTTAATATATATTAACAGTATTTTAATTAAATGACGTTTATAGTGCTAAATTAGAAATAATTTAAAATGTACGTTGTGTAAATTCAAGATAAAATAATGAATATAATGGTTGGGGTTAGTAGTGTGTAAATTTTTGAAAAATTATTTTCATGTTATAATAAATGATAAGAGAATGAGATGATTTGACGCTATAGTTAAGAATGATCTACTTACGTCAAATATATAAACTATAAATGATAAAATAGGTGTAGTTTCTCACATATGTCCGTTTGGAAATTATGTGCTAGATAATTGACTTTTTATACTAGATTTATTTCCATTATAGAGAGGCTTGAGTTGAATAAGCTATATTTACAGGTAATTAACAATTCAAAATAACTTCATTGAAAATTTACATTAAAATAACGCTAAAGGCATTGCAATAAAATGAAGTAAAAATTTAAAACAGTTTGAAAAATAGATTTAAGGGAGACTGAAAACCAAATAAGATCATAATTCCCAGGTCACTGGTAGTGGAAAAATGTTCAAGAGGGATTATCAGCGATAGACGAAAATAGAGAAGGATACATTTAAAGGCAATAAAGTTTAGTAAAAACAAATGTTTTGATAAAACTTGTTTATAAATTACGCAATATCGGCTCATATTAAAAAAAAAA
>KZ808252.1:69157-95359 GCA_000696205.2 Oncopeltus fasciatus
TCAAAATTCAAATTCGCTATTTATATATATAACCTAATACCTAATAAATATCCAATTTAGTAGGACATTTTGACATATATTATAAAATATATGAAACAGTAAAATATAAACTATAGGTTTTTTAAATAATGATTTTAGCTGTGGTATTTAATCCTACGTTAAATTACAAGAAATGCAAGGGAGTTGGCATAAAGTGAAATTTATTTTAACTCCCTTGCATTTCTTGTATAAACTATAGGGAATCAACACAAAGTTGAGTTTAAATTAAAAAAAAAAACATTTAACATTTGGAATTCGAAGAGTCTTGGAAGAGTTAATCAAGAAAAGCGAGAAGCCTCCCTAGAAGCGGAAGAGAAGTAGATTTCACACTGGCTTGAAGGAGGAGATCAACCCCATACCTTTAGTTGGGCGAAAAGTTTTAGCGAAAATGGAGTGAGGAGAGAATGAAGAAAACGCAAACAGACGTGTGGAGGGGGAGCTAGCTTCTTCATTTTCAGAGGAAACTATTTTCCACTTCAATCTTGGGGGTCCGGGCAATCGTGGCGCCTAGGCAACAAACAGCAAACCCGTAGTAGGCCGGAAAGGTGAATCACGACGGAGAGCATAAAGAGAGGACAAATTCAAATTTCAAGGAAGCTTGAAGATTGTTCTTAAACTCTGAAAATTTTATAAAGATCGAGAAATTATAATTGTAAAATATACAGCAAGTACTGCTACAACATCTAACTTTCAACTAATTTAGGGTAACTAGCATTAACCGTAAAGCATTTCATAATTTAAAAAAAAAATACTAAAATTCTTTTATAACATGTTCTCCAATATTTTTATAAGATTGATTTCAGATAGTGAAGTTTGACATTCTATGAAATTCCTACAACATAGACATTATTTCAATTAGAAGCAATACTGGTTTGAGGTTCGTTGGCCGTCGAGTATTATACTGGTGAAATTAATCAGGATTTCGGCCAGGAACGGAAAAATAAAATACTCCAAAATATTTGGGTAATTAGTACATTCGTTTCGTCTTAACTTTTAAGTCATTATCAGGGCAATAACTACAGTTTAGCTCTGCACTCTGAGATGTGACCGTAAACCTCTCACAGAGATCTCTCTAGACATCGCTATAGCTCTGATGATGACTTACAAGTTAAGTCGAAACGTCGGCAATTATAAAACAATTACTCAACAATTTTGGAGTATTTTATTTTCCTGATCTAGGACGAAACCCTGCCTAATTCCTCCAGCAAAGAAGGGATATTGTCAACTTCGAAGGGACAATGAGACATTCTAAGCCACATTCAACTTTAGATCTCAAAAATATTGTTTCATAATTTATTTCGTATCTTTCAAATATTATGTATAAATAAAATTATATAAATACAGTGATAAACAAGCAAAATATATAATATGTTAGGAGCTGAAACAGTCACTATAACATGGTTAATCCTGCGGATCACTTCATAGTAGTACCATATATCAGTGGTTTCATCGATATTATTACATCCTCGCCCCCTCCCTCGTAAAAAAAAAAAAAAATTATCGAAAGCGAAAAACATGACTGAATGATTCATTCAGAAGTTCAATTAAATTATTAAAAGTAAAGGTCTAAAAGCGACAAGACCAATAAGGGAAGAAGAGGGGATGTAAGGACCAAAACAGGGGAGTGACTAAGGAAGGACCGGGACCATTTACCAAAGCAGATTTAGCTCTTAAAATAGATTAAACTCGGATTAAACTAATCAACTACCTCTCATAGGGAAGTTGGTAGAATGGTCTTATTATAATCCCAAGAGTTACAAGAGGCTAAGGCGTCCCCGCCAGGAACTCCTCAGCTCTTCATGTGGAGGATTAACCGCTACAACAAAGGGTTAGGGGAGTGGTGACTACCCTTACGATTGACCACCCTCAAACCAAAACTAAACCCAGCTGATGTAGAATAATGAGGAGGACAGTGCAGAACGGAGTGTATACAGGTGAGACTAGGCAAGACTCCCACAGATACAGTGACTAGCAGAGGCAACTATAGGCTGACTTGACAGAATATGCCGAAGGAGCTCTAGATGTAAAAAGATAAGCAATTGGTGAGTAATTTACACACGGAACACACAAAAAAGCATACAATTTAAACTGATTTCTTTCTATTTAAGCACTCTTTCTTTTCTGCTGGAGACTTCCTTCATTTGAGCGAAAAGGTAAAATCTCGAAATGAATCAGTTATCTGCCGAAAACCGAGAAAGATAGCAATATTGTGATGTGGGATCAGTCGGGGATTCGGTCTTGGAATTTTAATAAATGTAACTAATCTGCAAACCAAAGGTTTTTGTTCTGCCAACGTTTCGGCCTAAATTTTAGACCTTCTTCAGGGCAATGGGGGTGATGGAGGGAGTCTCTTACTCTAGGATAACTGAATAAATAAAACTAATCTGAAAACTAAAAGGTGTTTGTTACTGCCAATGTTTCGGCCTTCTTCAGAGCAATGGGGTTGATGGAGGCAGAGAGTCTCCTGCTCTAGGACAACAGGAAATATATTTCTTAAAATTCCAAGACACAAACCCCGATCAAACCCTTCTTATAAAATTGGACGACCAATTACCTATCTCCAGATAGCAGTATTTATTATAGTATTATCAATATCATTTTAGTATTATTTTTACATCTTCGAGGGAGAACGGATAACGAAATAATAAATAGATTAATAACAGTAAATTAATAAGCCTTGGCAAAACTTTTTCGGAATAAAAATATATCACTTTGTAAAACGCGACTAACGGTCTGTTTAGAAGATTTCTATAAATGAAATGGAAGCTATTCCCGTTGATATCAACACTGGATAAATATTTTAAATTCTTCTGATTCTACTACTCTTGCTATATTTCTTAGGAAGCAAAAACTATGTATTTTTCAAAATTCAAATTCGCTATTAAAAACTCCTTTATATTACTCGCTGCATAAGTTGATTATTGGCCGACAACAGGCTACGCTTGTGGGATTTAGAGTGAGATCGATATCTTGTTTTTTATTTATTATATACAGTTTTAAATCCTAGTCAGTGTAAAATTTACCATTAATAATTTTCTAATATAAAGCTAATGTCATAAAATGCATATTCTTAATATATAATTGTAATAGTTTACGACACACTATCTTCTATATTCAAATGGAGAGTTATTGACCGTAGAGACTATTAGTGGAGAAATTTTGTAAGGTTAATCCAAAAAAATTCAATTTAAAAAATAATGCGTGTTTTTTAATATCTGCCGACGTTTCAATTTACATAGTAAGCCATCTTTAGGCGGCTTACATCATGAAGGCGATAGGTACTATCATGCCACCTGGAACAGATGTTCATTACTGACATCAAATGTTCATTTGACCAGTTATGAACATTTGATTGGATCAACCTTGACCGAACCCCAATAAACATTCACTACTAATTTCACTCTATAATGTTTTCGAAATCTTTTAAGTAAACTAAACTACACATTTAAAAATGCTATCAACTAAGGAGGCAGTGGACCCCTCCCACAATATATAGTCTCAGTCGAGTAGAGAGCAGCCTACCTACAAAACCTAATCATTCACCACATTGTCCATCAACGTCCATCATTTTAACTATTAAGTTAAATAAATAATGACAATACTTAATGAAAATTGAAATTTTTTTTTCTTAAACCTACTATCGGAAGAATATTAAAACTAAATATGTCATTCTATCACACAAAAAAAAAAAAAAAAAAAAAAAAAAAATGCGTTTAACGGAAAAAAGAAAGATATGGAGTGAAATGATTTACAAAAAAGCTTACATTGGCATCAAAGGCAAATGTAACTCAATTGTCCACCTTGAACAGGAGGTATATTGCAGCGTGGACACAACTAACAGATACCAAATGACGATTAATGTTGATTCTCCCTAACTCGAGGTTCCAAACCCTGCAGTATTCAAACCCTACGGACCCATTATGAGGTGGAATACAACAACGGCTCTTCAGAATAGTGCATTAAGGGAGTTAAGGTGGAGGAGCCCCTTGTAAGAAGAGCTAGTATATTTTAGGATTCGTTTGTGTTCGGCAGCTATTTCAATACGTTGTGAAATGCGCGATTTGCCAAGAGGGGGTCTTGCAGAGCGGTATGTCTTCAAGTGATTCATGTTCACTTGTGATTCATGTAACAGACATGGAAGACAATAAACACTAAACCCTTCCGAAAAAAAGCATTATTTACCTTTGGTGTCACTGCATTTTGCGTCATACTGAATTAGGTTGAATATATTTGGTTTCATTTAAACATAAAGAACGACCAGCTCAATCAGAACTACTGAATGAACGATATGAAGCTTCAGCTCCATCAAGCAAGAGAAAAACTTTTTCTTCGGCGAGACTGAAATTCAGTTTCACCACGTTAATAAAAAACATTCGCATGAATAAGTTTGGAGTAGAGGAGTGTCGAAATGCATGAATAGTAGATGGTTCCTTTATTCTCGACCTGTGAATGGTTATTGGCTCTGGAACATTTTCCAATGTGTGTTCCTTTTATTCAACCAAATTCAACGAGATTTGTCGAAGGAAAACAATGATATGATAAGGAGTACATTCTAAGATATCAGAGAAGATTCGGAATAAAAAATTGAAATAATAAAACAATACTCAAGCTTTTTTAATAAGGAGATATCAACTTAAACAAAAGTGTGTTATAGATACACATTAGACATACACAAATAAAGTTCATACGGCAAACCAAAAGATTAAAAGAAAAGATTATAAATTTTTAGCAACAGCACTTTATGAGTTTTTTTTAAGTTTTTTTTTTAGTCAAAAGTATGAGGTAAAATGTCAAATTTCAGTTCATGTGATACTCAACAAGTTTTACTATGAAGGGCATAGTACAATTTGCTCGACATTATCACAATCAAAGAGCGATAAACTTATCATTTCTATTTTTAACCAATTAATAGATGACTAGTCTCCAATTAAAATTCAAGTTAACTGAATAAATAAAACTAATCTGAAAACTAAAAGGTGTTTGTTACTGCCAATGTTTCCTAGTAGGAAGGATCAAAGAGAATATTTAAATTTTAAAAAATTCGCTATGAAATAACATTAATAAATGCATTCGTTCTGAATTCGCCATAAGCAATTAATATTGAAAAAGTCTTGGGTAAATTTGCTCCCCCCCCCCTCCCTCATATCTCACTAATTTCACTTCAATAATTATGGTGAGTGAAAAAGCCCTGTTTACATTTTCCAGGCTAAATATATCTAAATAATATCATTATTTAATTAAATATTTGCATTCGCTTCTTTCGTTAATATATCCCCTTACAGAAACTGGTTCAAGATCTAGATATATGGCACCAGAGAAGAGCAGTGAGAATTGAGATCTCAAATTTACTCAAATTTAGTGCTGACCTCCTGAAATGGCTGCTGAGTTGGACAATCTCTCCGATGACCACTTTACATACAAGTTGCCTACTCGAAATAGGTTTAGAATAAGAGTTCCATGACACAATGTAAAAGAATAGCCGAGCACACCCAGTGTCGTATACAAAATCCTCACATATATGAGGCTCTATTGAATGGGCCCATACCATGAAGCTCTTCATATCGAATACTTATCCAGAGAGATAGAGACATCATCATCGAGAAAGGATGGGAAGTAAATCAGGACATACATTCCCCAAGCGATCACTTTAAAGGCAGGAGGTGTCTTCGGAAAGTCACGACTGCCTGGCTTTCCGGGGAAGTCATCAGTTAAACTACTCGACAAAAAAGAAAAAGAGGATTGTCTGTCACTAAACATTACTTACATCTAATAAACAAATTAATTTCAAAAAATGTTTATATTGATGAATGCACTATAAATTTTTCTAATTCCAAATTCTTTTTATTTTTTTGCTGCTACCTCTGAAGTACCTCTCTTCCCCTCACATTACCAATGTGCCTTTCGTATTGTTTTTATTATTATAATTTTATAAATAGATTGAACATTACCATTTCTTTATGATTACTGTAAGGTTTTTTTGTTAGTTTGTTTGTGTAATAATTAATACAACATAAGGTATATAAATATTGACAAATATTCAATGTGCATTGTCTGTAAGAGAGGACTCATCGTCCTAAGGCAATAAAGTATTTATTAGTACTCCACTACTTATCAACGTACAAGTATTAGATGTTTTATGTTGAGGCTCGGTGGGATAGACCCAAAACAATAAAATTTTTTTTTAAAAAAAGTGTATTTTTAAATTATCTGCCAAGGTTTCGGCTTACATTGTAAGCCATCTTAAGGGCTGATAAAATACAATGTCATAAGAATAATCCCCCCCCCCTCTCCCTAAAAAAAATTAAAATTAAATGATTTACAACATTATTATAAAGAATTTCCATAAATAAATGTAATGTGATATAAAAGGTATGAATCAAGTAAAATATGTGAAAAAAATCAAAATAAAATATAAAATAATTAACCACGAAGACCTATCATGAAGGCGAGTGGGGGCGTTGTGTCACCAAGATCCCATTTTCATCACATTATTAAAATTTATATTTTTTTTTGGTCTACCTTGACCGAACACCAGCAATAAACATCTAATGAATAATATCTACGGTAAAAAAAACAAAAAAACTCTCCATATCAACGCAGAACTATTCAAAAGTCGCATTAGTAGGCTAACGTCAAGTTAACATTTTCAGCTAAAATGTACAAATGAGAAAAACAAATTATCGTTAGAATCGTTGGCAGTTAGGGAATGCTGAACAATCAAACAAGGCAAATTCGAGTCATACGACTCCGCAGACATTAGAAAGGCAACACGTTTACCGTTTATATTATATAAATGTAAATGCACATTTAAAGTGAAGGAGAGCACATTTAGAGATTGTGGAGCAGCCGCTGGTGGTGGGATGGTGGGGGGTGAATTGTGCTAACTTGGTGTAAAATGCAGCAGGGAAGAGGAAAATGCGGGAGTTTTATTCAGAGAGAGCCAATAAAAGAGAGTATTTTCTGAAAGGTTCCTTTTGTATAAAACCCACAGAATGCTACCTGTAAAATGAGGCCAGGCACTTAACAGTTAAAACACTCTTTGTTACTGCAAACACTTTTTTTTTTTTTTTTTTTTTTTTTTTTTTTTTTTTTTTTTTTTTTTTTTTTTTTTTTTTNTATGAGGAATAGTAAAGTTACTTAATATAATATTAGAATTCTAATGAACCTACCAGTAAGAAAGGCATAAATAAAAAGGAAAATTCTAATATGAAAAGAGATTTCATTAAGTTAACGCCCATTATCAATACTGGAAGATCTCAACCAAATGGCTGATTAACAGCTCCAGAAGTCATTGATAATCCAACTCAAAGTAACTTTTCTTAATTCCAGAAACTTCATCTGCTTTAAACCATTTCCTCAGCTTATTGAAGAAAAAGTAAATTGTTAAGTCAGTATAAAAACTTATCTTTCCAACTTGGTTTCTTCAAGAAGATCAAGATGATTGAAAAAATGAACTTAATATAAATTGCTATACTTATTGGATCAAAAACTTTTTGATTGGATACCATTTCGTTTTTTATTTTTGTTTTATTTTTTATAATTTAGAAGAAAAAAACATCATTTGAAAAATCAGCAAAGTGCTAATATAATATATTTGACATATTAATTAAACTAATTTAAAATTAACTATTATTCCTAAGAATATGTTAATTTATCTAGATTGTTTGATAGTACAAAATCGTTTGCAGATGAGTTCGCAATCACAGTTGCCTTTTCTATTCTTGTACTTTTCATTTAGAAAAAAGTTCCCAAGTAAGATATCTCGTTTTTTAAGGATATAATGTTTGGCGATCAAAACACAAAATTTTATTTAACCAAATGAAGAACTAAGCAAATTTTCTAATTAATCTTTTTAAAATTCGATAATTGGCAGCATTTACAATAGTATACAATGACTTCTTAAGAAACTAAAAATATTTATTCTTTACATGTGAAAACAATGAGTAAAACCCTATAATAATTTCTATTCTTTTCTGCTTTTAATCGCTTAAAAATAATATTCAATCCTATGAAATAATTCCAATCAAACATAATAGGAGTATGTTCAAAAGGAGAGTTTGTTGACCGTAGATATTATTCTAAGATCATTTTAGTTGGGGTTTGGTCAAGGTAGATCCAAAAAAAAACACAAATTTAAAAAAATGTATTTTTTAATAAAGGATTATCTGCCACGATAATCCACTATGGCAGATAATCCTTTATTAAAAAATACATTTTTTAAATTTGTGTTTTTTTGGATCTACCTTGACCGAACCCCAGCTAAAATCATCTTAGAATAATAGGAGTATGTTTTGCTAAATAGCAATACCTACTTATAGTGCACTCACTTCGAAATGTGATCGAGTGAAAGGGTTAAAATAGTACAAACAATATTTTCTTTTGTAAATCTAAGTAAGTAATACACGGACAAACAAATAAGCTAATAAAATATTTTACTAAAGCATATTACTCAAATCTTCTAATTCCTCCATAATAATAAACTCTCCATATTTAAACACTTCCTTTTTATACTTAAAATATCAAGAGTTAACTATCGTCGTACAATACCAAAGTACGACCACTAAATATAAGGAGTAACAAAAAACAAGATATATAAGCAATATATAAACTGAAATCTGGGGTTAACATCTATGACTATACCAAAACTGACGTCAATTTCACGACGTCAGAAGAACCAGGCTTTTGAACTGCTATTTCATTAGGTTTCTTCATCCCCGCTCATGTGTCCTTCCCATACAAAAATCATTATAAAGGAGAGGGGGGGGGGGAGGGACTAAGCCAAGAGAAACCTTAACCACATACATTAAAACGACTACATCAACCTTGCTATGGACATCGTCGTTTCTCCCAATACTTTTACATCGAGATAATCTATTGATAGAAAACATTTTTTTATCATTATATTAAAATGAAACAGTTTGTTATATTTCCAAATGTTAAAATACAATTATTTCTCATATTCGTGATCTAATTCTATTGCAGTTTCAGGCAAAACGTATTTTTCTCGAATTCCGAAGAAATATTAATTTTGCGATTGTTGGCATGGACGAAATTTGGGAAATATTTTCAATGGTTTTTCCGATTAAATCTACCAAACACCAAAAATGATAGGTTGTGCTTTTGTTTGTCGACGCCCTAATGGCCACCGTTTTTTTGTTGTTTTTTTTTTTTTTTCAATTTTTTTAAAATAAAATTTTTAAGTAGCTGTTAATGCAGAACTATACTAGAAGGCTATGTTTGCTAACTAACAAAAACAGACGAGTAAGAGTGGGGGGTTTTCTGCGGGTATGTTTATTGTTAAAAGACAAAACTTCGTAATGAAATTTAAATGAAGAGTAATTGTCCGTGGGGATTATAATTAAAGACTTTTTCTGGGTTCAGTCGAAGTTGATTTTTAAATAATATAATTTTTTTATAAAAATAAAGTATTTTTGTTGTCTGCCGAAATTTCAGCTGACATTATAAGCCATCCAGGTCTTGTCACCTGGGTCAAATGTTCAAGTCAATTCTCTACTAATCCGAAATTAAATGTTCTCAATGAAATTTGGAGCATGCCACTTTTAAATGGCAAAGAGAACGGAAGAGGTCGAAAAGCATTAATTCCAGGATTCTCCCATCCCGGCTGACTTATTGCGAGAGAATAGTTGCTCCCGAGTTGTGGGGACCGTTCCTCTTGGGGCACAGCACGAGAGGCAGAGAGGAGATAGGGGTAAGGGGTAGGGTGATAGGTAGGATCGGGGGCTATAGGTGGTACGGGGGGGCAATGAAAAATTGGCATACCGATAACTGATAAATCCATAGCACACACAACGAGTATAATTAGCAGGGGAGGGGTGGCGGGAAGGGGAGAGGGGAGTTGGAAATCGATAGTGGTCTCGGGGGCTCCTCTTTCTCTCCCCCCTCCCTAGTGCCGAAAAGAAACAGGAGAGAATCCGACACTACGTTTTCCTCCATCTTACCGACAGTAGTGCAACTGAACACTACCTCAAATTGGGGAAGACCACCGAAGAAGTATATCCTATGGGATATAATAATACATACAATAAGTCAAAATCTATCTACGCCACGCTACAAAATAACTTTCCTAACTCTGATATGGTAACTAGACCCTGATTGCATCTCAAACATTAAAAAAATTGTATCAATTTCGAAAACTATAAATACATTCTACTAATAATGATTAGGCGCTTCTTAAAGTCATTTTAAGATAATATATTTTAATTTATTAGATGTTTTTTTGTTGGGGTTCTGTCAAGGTAGTGAATGGTGACAGTGAAGATTTTTGATAGTTAGTTAACATCTTCAACCTTGACCGAACCCCAACATCTAATACAAATATCCACTATTTCAAAGTTAGCTACTGCTTTCTAAAATCAGATGTATAATATACAAGCTCTAGAACCAGTTGTAATGGGCTTGATGGCTTCAGAAGGAGTCCTCAGAACAAGTAGGAGATCTGTCTACTGTTTAAGTGTGATCCAGGAGGTCGTAATGAGGCTGATCCCATCACATGCTGTTGGACTTAATGAGGGGCAAAGTGATGACGGTCGTTCCCAACAGAGCTAATGCCTCCAGCAACGTCTCACTTCCCCGCAACACCATAGCAGCTGTGGTTAGCCTGCGAGCAGGAAGTGCCTTCACTGTGTGGCTGTGAGTGTGTTTGAGGGAAGCAGTGTGTGGGGGTGGCGAGAGGGGTTGTTTGCCTCAAGTTGCGGGTAACCCCCCCCCCCCCCCCCCCCCCCCCCCAACGTTGTGCACTGGCGTTTGGAAGAAAAGGTATATTTGCTCCTGGGTGACCCGAAGAAACTGGGTCCATTCCTCAAGTTAAACCTCTACTCTTTCGTCTCTCCCCGACAAAATTATCTTTCCTACCAACCTCCTCTCCTCCCCTCNAACTATCTCTGGCCATTAAGAGGCTGAATATTTGTAGCCAAAAATGGCTTCTCCTTTAAAAACAGAACTCGCCTTGCTCTCTTAGTAACCTAAGATTCATTTAATAACAGAAACTGGTTTTCCTTGCTTCTATCGTTTGTTAACTTATAAAATTTACAATTCAATATTAGTAATTTTTTATCAACTTTGTGAACTTTTAGAAGTTACCTAGAAATAAATTATATATTTTTTAAAGTGAATCGTCATTCCATTATTACATGTTATATTTTTGGAATTGAACAGTCTATAATAAAAATAAATATGGATAAACTGACATTGTTCTTGACAAACCCATACTGCCATCCATTTATACACACGCACACATGCACATACATGCATTCTATTTTAACTAACAAAAGCTTGAAAATTCTAAGACTCAAATCAATATTATTAAATTTTTAAACCAGAACAAATTCTATAATCAATGATCATGCTTCAATGTACTATCTACCATTTAATATCTACAATCAGTTGTTAAACTTTCTTAAGAATCTTGCATTAATAATAAATTTTATGTTGAAAATAAAGAATTGGATCTATAATGTAAATCTATAAAAATAAAATCTGTAAAGACAACAAAAAGTTAGAATTTAAAATAAACTAACTTTTCATACTTCTTTATCATTTTAATTGGTAAAATAAACAATGTAATTTGTAAAATCATTAAAATATATAAAGAATATATATTAGAAACCAACCATGTCTTTTGTTAAAGGATTTCCAACAGCTTCAAAAATCATTGATGTGGTTGAGTAAGACCTTGTCACCATAGTATAAAGCCTCAATGGTCTGGTGCTTGTAAGAGTGTTATGAGTCCTAATCTGTGAAATATACCTAGCATTGTAAAACCTTACAAGTACGGCAGAAGAAATCAGAGCTCTTAACTCCCATTTTTTTATTTGGACTCTTTCCTGAAAAAAATTAAAATAAAGATTATAGTAAATGAAAGATTTAAAAAAAAAAAATAAAAATTATACAGCACATGGTTATATCAAATATAATACAACTGTTTTTTAAAGCAACAACAAATCGATAGGGAACCGACATTTAAAAAAAATATGTGACTCATACAAATTTTGAAAAAAAAATGTTAATGTAGTAGTAATGGTTACTAGATAATAAGATGCCTGAATTGTTTACATTAATAGTACACTCAGCTTTCAAATTATTTCAACATATAAATTTTATTTCAAAAGCCTTCAACACCCACATAATAAATATTTCATGCCTTAAACATTTACAAATATAATAGGTGACACAATTATTTTGGAATTTTAGCTGTGCAAGTAATTATTCCGAAAGAACTGAATGTAGAAGAACTTCAGTAACGATTTATCTAAACTGTGAGGTGATTTATATAACCTTCCCAGTAGAGGAACAAAAAAAAAGTATTTGACAACAAACCACAGTCAGGGAAAATCTCTTTTATCAATAAACAAATCTGTGTTGAATTTCTAACAGATTTACCAAAGGGATTACGGTCGCTGTCGCTCTCCAAAATTATCAACTAAGTACAACGATCCTACATCAGAAAAGGATGAACAAACACACAACTTCGTCTTTAATGTCTGTTATTTTAAACTAAATTCAATATGTATTAAAGGTTCTTTTTAAAAAAGATAGGGAGTATTCGTTAATGGCTAAAGTCGATAGAGGGAGAATCAGGGAAGTTTAGAGAAAGAACAAAATTTCAAAATCTTCGGTATGCATAGAACAAAATAGGTATAAAATAAAATTGTATAAACTGTCAAATTAAAAAAAAAACGCATTTAAGAATAATAATTAACATATTTAAGAAGGTCATTTCGAGTTTTGGGTAAGCACTCATTTTTAAGATACAAGAACAAAATTCGATATCTAGGTATTTTTACTGGAAAACTTTTAAGCGAATTGAGTTTTCTTTGAAATCAGGAGAGGAGAACCATGATTTATTATCCATAACTGTAATCCAATAGACTAAAATAACTTATGATGATGATGACTTGGCTCAAAGTAGTTGGACGAGAGAAGAAAGAATAATTTTTAAAGCATTGACACTAAACTATTTGGTTCCTGAAGTAAAATAGGTGCTAATGACCTTTTCGACAGTGTAAGAACTTAATAATTTGAAAGAGATCTAAATAATAATAAATACGGAGAGCTGATGAAGTTTTCGGCAAGTATGATATCAATAGATTCACTAATATTACACAATAACAAAACAGTGAAGCTAAGGTAGCTTAAAAAAAAAAATGATTAGGCGCTTCTTAAAGTCATTTTAAGATAATATATTTTAATTTATTAGATGTTTTTTTGTTGGGGTTCTGTCAAGGTAGATCCAAAAAATGCAATTTAAAAAAATGTGTACTTTTTTAATTATCTGCTGACGTTTCGGCTTACATTGTAAACCANACATAAAAAAAAAAAAAAAAAAACTACGAAAACTAGCGAACTAATTTCAATATAACAAGGTCGCATCATATTTTTGAAGGCATTGGCTGAAATAGTGTACTAGAAATAAATTAGTTTGGGGAAGAGAGCTAAAGTTGGTGAATAGTTTTTTTTTTTAAATAATACATCAAGTGAGTCTCGGAAGATCTGTTTCTGCTTCAATAATCTACAGAGTATAAACATTAATTATATATTAGTAGATATTTTTTTGTTGGGGTCCGGTCAAGGTAGATCCAAAAAAAAAAAGTAGCATGAATCTACAGTCATGTATATGAGATCCTGGTGCCACGAAGTCCCCTGTCGCCTACATGATAGCTCTGAAGATGGTAAACCAGTGCAAGCCGAAACGTTGGTAGATAATTAAAAAATACTTCTTTTTTAAAATTGAATTTTTGGATCTACCTTGACCGAACCCCATCAAAAAATATCTACTAATGATCTCAAAAGGTCAACAAACTCTCCATTTAAAATCGTGTGAGTGTGTGTGTGTGTGTGTGTGTAAAACTAGTAATCAAGAATAGGTAGGATCGAGAGTTATTTTTTAAGATATTTTTTATGTAGTATAATATAAGGAGGTATTTTTCTAATATACTTTTATAAGTGGTTAATTCACTAATACATGAACTTAGTGCAAAAACATTTGGAGAGGTTGTACAAAAAAAAAAGTTTTATCTGATATATTGAGAGTTTTGATGGGGTTTATGAAAAAATACTGGGGGTACAATGCATCTTGTAAAAATCAATCAAATAGAATATAACACAGTGAATCAAACTTATACAAGAATAGGAGAGGAGTAATAAGCAATGAAAATCGGAGTTATGGAGGGGAAGGAAAACTTAAAAATGAAATCTGTCGTGGATGGCAAAGAAAAAGGGGGACGAAGAGAGAAGTAATAAAATGGCAGGGCGAGTTGTGGATGTGGAAAATTGGCGAGGACGTTAGATCTCAACTTAGATTGCCTGTCTAAACGCTTTACCAAGTAGTTTATATAAAGCAGGACAGTAGTAGCAAAGAGTTCTTCTGAGGGAGGCTTCCAATGCCATAGCAACTTCCCATGGTTCTATCAGCTAACTTCTTAAAAAAATGCATATGTGGTGTTTGGACCATGTTCAATTTCCTCCCATTTAACCTATGCCATAAGAATGCCCGTCGCCTAGAAATTACCATTTTAGTTTGCTTCAGGTCATTACAATTTAAAATTGAATGTTTTAGCAAACTTAATTCGGTTCGATTCGATTCTCTGCATAAATGGCGTAATGCATAAGAAATTGGCAATTATAAACCCATCTTTCTACATCACATCATCATCTCACGTTCAGCATAAAACAAAATTGTAAGAGCTTCCTGACCCTTCGGACCTGCATTAAACTGCTCATTATATTTTCAAAATCAAGGGAGTCAATGCACTGGCATTTTTCTCCCCCTCCTACTCCCTCCTTGACTCCCTGTCTAGTCTGCTACTTATCCTAGGATTAGGAGAACATGGGTGCCGGATAGTCTAACCTGGGCTCCTCTCTGAGGACGGGTTACGTCCCGGGATAGACGAGCAAGGACAACAATGTACCCCATCACAAATTAGTGTGTATAAAAAAATATACAGAATAATTATATATATATATATCGTGTACAAGATTTGTTTTAATACAGTGATACCAGCTAAAGAAGCAAATGTCATTCCAAATACGGAGGTCAGTGAATCAGAGGGTAATATTGGCTGTACATCCGCGCAGCACATGCTCGAAAACAAATGGTAAAATTGAGCCTCGGTAGTTCTCAAAATAAAATCTAAAAATATTAAAATTATAATTATGTAATCCCATTCATTACAAGAAGAAGGAACTTAGAAAAAAAAACAACATATATTTCATTTAAAGCAAGATAGCTGAGCTAAAAATTATTATTAGGGAATTAACTAGTTATAAAAAGCCTAAAAATGAAGTTGATTTATTATTATTTAAAAAATATACATAATAAAATGGCCTGAATAACACAAATTCTTGAAATTTTCAAATTCTTAATATTTTTCTAACATGAATTTCCCACCAAAATTTTTTTTTATACAAATGTTACTAAAATACATCTTACTTATTGATGCACACAAATTTTTCCTATTTCCTGAAGCAAGATACTTAATATTTTTCAGTTTTTTTATTAAATCCCTCTTTCCAAATTGACCTATTTCAGCTTATAATGAACTCTACTCGTAATTCTTGAAATCATACACGTGGGAGATTGTGCTCGTACGTGGATATTTATTCCCACAGAATTGTACAGGGTGGCGGTTAAGCTATCACACATTACTAAAGCAATTTGAATAACTTGGAAAAAATGTTTATCACAATTTGAAATTAATTTAATTACAGTCTACTTACTATTTCGATTAAGATTCTTTACAGACATACCTGAAAAAAATTAAAATAAAGATTATAGTAAATGAAAGATTTAAAAAAAAAAAATAAAAATTATACAGCACATGGTTATATCAAATATAATACAACTGTTTTTTAAAGCAACAACAAATCGATAGGGAACCGACATTTAAAAAAAATATGTGACTCATACAAATTTTGAAAAAAAAATGTTAATGTAGTAGTAATGGTTACTAGATAATAAGATGCCTGAATTGTTTACATTAATAGTACACTCAGCTTTCAAATTATTTCAACATATAAATTTTATTTCAAAAGCCTTCAACACCCACATAATAAATATTTCATGCCTTAAACATTTACAAATATAATAGGTGACACAATTATTTTGGAATTTTAGCTGTGCAAGTAATTATTCCGAAAGAACTGAATGTAGAAGAACTTCAGTAACGATTTATCTAAACTGTGAGGTGATTTATATAACCTTCCCAGTAGAGGAACAAAAAAAAAGTATTTGACAACAAACCACAGTCAGGGAAAATCTCTTTTATCAATAAACAAATCTGTGTTGAATTTCTAACAGATTTACCAAAGGGATTACGGTCGCTGTCGCTCTCCAAAATTATCAACTAAGTACAACGATCCTACATCAGAAAAGGATGAACAAACACACAACTTCGTCTTTAATGTCTGTTATTTTAAACTAAATTCAATATGTATTAAAGGTTCTTTTTAAAAAAGATAGGGAGTATTCGTTAATGGCTAAAGTNAAAAAAAAAAAAAAAAAAAAAAAAAAAAAAAAAAAAAAAAAAAAAAAAAAACGAGTAGAGATGTGGTCGGTGATTCCGTGACTGTTACAAATAACAGCTATTTCTCCTGTTGCATGCTCCCCCTCTTTCGTGCGGGGTCCGAAGAGTTTTCAAAAGAGAGAAGACCGCCTCCAGACAGTAAGTAATTTGATAGGACTCTGGCGGCAGAGGGGGAGCGACAATTCTGGGGCGTGTGTGAAGAGTTATTCTACAAACCAGCAAGGGGTCCTCTCGAGCAACTCAAAAAGTCTTAAGAGTTTATGCAGTCCCCTAAAGATACAGCTATCATCTCTTATCAATAGACAAACGCATGACGGAATTTCATTGCTGGAAGGGAAAAAAAATCGAAAAAAACATTGATCCTTAGATTATGATTTTAGTTGGGGTTCGGTCAAGGTAGATCCAAAAAACACAAATTTAAAAAATGTATTTTTTGATAGAGGATTATATGCCAACGTTTCGGATTACATTGCAAGCCTTCTTCAGGGCTATCATGAAGATAAGAGAGGACGTCCTGTCCCTAAGTTCACATTTCCATGACTCAGGAAAAAAAAAACACTCCTTTTGAAAAAATTATTGATATTTCTGGTATTGTCCACACTCGTACTCGTCACAGTATACGATTAAAGTCATCAATTGTTCAATTTTTCAAGGTACTTCCTAAGGCTATTACTCTAAACAATAAATTACGCCCACTACATCTTAAATATATTTTCGTTTCGCACTTGAAATACCAGGTAAACCTCACTCGTAATTGTTCAATAATTTGTTTACCTTCAATAGAAATATTAATAAACAATACGATTCTCTCAAATTGTAACGCGCTTGTCAATTAACTCCAATCTAATTGCAAAGCGTACATATTAATAAAATTGACAATTTCTTATTGACAAGAAATACGACAGCTTTATTAATATATTAACGATATGAAAAACTATTACTCCAAAATATTAGCTAATTATTTAAATAATTTTAGAGTATATAAATCATTAATTACATGAAATTAAATAATGCATCCAAAAAACAATGTCTATTATAGCTGTGAATTTAAAATTCTTTGCTAGAGGAAATAAAAAAAAACGATAAAACTAAATATATAAACCTCTATCAAATTATGTAAGCGTCGAAAATTCCATTATGTACAATAAATATTGCAACTTTTAAGTTAATCGATTTGCACATGAAATATCTTTCAAACTTCTAAAAAACCATTTACGTATGTCCGCCACTGAAACTTGAATAAAATACCCCCAATGCCTTGGGAAAAAAGTCTGAAATTCAGGCCGAAACACTAGCACCAATTATCAACTTTCTTCTTTCAAATCAGTTTTTTTTAAAATTTAAATCGAATCCCCGACCAATACTTCCCAATAAAAAATAATGAATATCGCTTACTGTGGAAAGATTTCTCTAGGATTAAAGTCGGCAGACTCATTATCTTAGCTTCTATACATCATTAGACTAAATAGACGAAAATTCATTACTTAATCAAAAATTAATAATTATAATTGTAAGGACGTCTTCTCAGGTCTTCTCAAGAAAGGCAGGTGTGCCCTGAAGATGGCTTACAATTTAAGCCGAAACACGGCAGATAATCTTTTAAAAAAATACACTTTTGTTAAATTTTTATTTTATTTTTTTTTTTAGATCTACCTTGACCGAACCCCAACTAAAATCATCTAATAATAATAATAATTAAAGTTTAGGCACATATGAATTGGAGAAAATGTTTAGGAGTACGTATATAGCTTTAAGAGCTAGTTTTTGAAATTGAAATCGGGACAGTAACACCGGGAACCATGTGACAGTCAGACGACAGCAGCACAACTGTCCCAGTAATCAAATTGACATAAGGGAAGAAACATTCGTATTCAAATTTATACGAATCCGGAGCATTGGTGCTCGGCTGACGTTGTTTATGGCTCATTTAAATTAATGAGAAGTAATGACATAAATCAAAATAGTTTTGGCATATGCATAATGAAGCAGAATTCATACAAGACCCTACTCTGCCCCGAACTCGAAACTCAGAGCGAGCGAGTGCAACATGTTTGGCTATCGTGGAGATATTACAAGAACCTATATAATTCCTAATATTTTCTAAAATGAAAATATATTCGGAATAATATAAATAACTATACTTAAAAATACTTCCTTTCACTAGGTAATCAGTAACAGAAAAAATTAAAAAAAAAAAAATCTTTCTATTTAATAATTTAGCAGCAATAATTAATAAAATAAAATTAAGGGATGGTGTCAAAGCAATCATCCAATAAAGTTCTAACAGTAGTTTTCAGTCCACTCAATTAAATAACAATTTTGACAATTAGACAAAATTGTCATCAATATTATAACATTATTATCAGCACTTAATATAAAATTTAAAAAAATGAAAAAATTTACGTGACTACGCAAGCACACAAAGAAAGTTTCCAATACACCTTATCTTCTAATATAATTCCCAGTGCACATTACATATTTCTAAATCTCCTACACCTAAAAACTTTCAAAGCAACAAATATTTTTCTAACATTCTCATCGCTTGTTTTTTACATTTTAGAAATATGTGGGAAATCGCAAGTAAGTCACGAAATTAGTCCGCGACGGAACAACGAGGGTGAGGAAGATTTACAGAACTAGATTGCAGGTGCAGGGGACACATGTATGATTATATATATGCACATGGTCGTAGGTTGGTTGGCCGCTGAGTATTAGCAGGAGAAAATAGTAAGGGATTCAGATTATTGCCGACGTTTCGACTTAACACGTAAATCAACATCAAAGCGATAATGATGAATAAACTCCAATTTAGTCCTGCAAAAGGAGATCTGACCATTAACCTCCCTCGGGCGGAAACCCTGACTATTAAAAAAAATAAAATAAAAAATAAAAAAACATAGACAACTGCTGTCTATAAAGTAACTGAAAGTAACTTAAATTATAAGTAACTGAAAGAGTTACTTTCTNATATATATACAAATATTTGGAATTTTTACATATGTATTGGGTGTGTTACTAAGCACTGCAAGCTTATACAATATTATTCTTAATGAAATTCATAATGTAGGTATTAGATATTTAAAAAAAAGAGTTACCAAAATCGGACCAACAGGAGGGGGGATTTCATTCAATGTTAAAGAAACTCAAAACAGTTAGTTTAATAATATATTTAAGAAGCCGCACGGCAAAATTTTAAAAAACAGAAGTGGTGATTTAACTTTAGCGTTATATTATAAAACTTTATGAAAGTTTATATAATAACTTGATGAAACTGAATTAAACTCCTTTTATTGGTAAAATATATGATCCATAAATGTACGGGATTACATGATACGAAAAATAACAACACAAGAGTTCTCATCAACTACAATACTGAGCAATTTACTAATGTTTCCGGAGCACCTACGAGACTTTGTACCAAAATTTTTTTTTCTGCGCGTCGACTGCTGAGGTCATTGGCGCTCATATTTTTATTACAACTAAATTCTGTTTTGTTAAATATTTTTGAGACAGTAGAATCATTACGCTTTGTGATTTACAGGAAGCTATGCAGACATTCCGGTCGACACAGCATACCGCCGAAGCATTTGTGCGGCGAAAATCCTTCATATCATAGAATATCAGAAGGAATTTAAAGTTAATACTGTCAGAAACGAAGCGATTTTAAAATGATCTAATATCGTTAAGCATTTTGACAAATAGGTTTCATTTTATTCACAGACGTAACAGATACTTGTAATTTTTAAAACTTATCTTAATTAGAAGTAATGCAAGAAAATCAGGATAAACTAAAATAAACACACCATTGCTTATAAACTTGCAAGAGACTATTATTCAAAAGGAGAGTTTGTTGACCGTAGATATTATTCTTAGATGATTTTAGTTGGGGTTCGGTCAAAATAGTATAAAAAAAAAAAAAACACAAATTTAAAAAATGTATTTTTTTAATAAAGGATTATCTGCCAACGTTTCGGCTTACATTGCAAGCCATCTTCAGGGCTATCATGAAGATGAGAGAGGACGTCCTGTCCCTAAGTTCACATTTCCATGACTNATTTTTTAATGAAGGATTATCTGCCAACGTTTCGGCTTACATTGCAAGCCATCTTCAGGGCTATCATGAAGATGAGAGAGGACGTCCTGTCCCTAAGTTCACATTTCCATGACAGTCATAGATAATCCTTTATTTTAAAAAATAACATTTTTAAAATTTTTTTTTTTTTTGGCTACCTTGGCCGACTCCAACTAAAATCATCTAAGAAGAGACTATTATTATTTCACCATCGCCCATCCATCATCCCATATGAAAGTCTCTTGCATGAAAATGGATCAAACGGATAGTAACAAAACAGATACGCAAAAAGTAGTAAATATAATCTAAGTAGATGGCTGTCGTAGAACACGTGCTTCACATTATTGCTACCGAAGATAATTATCTACTTGATAAAAGGATTCTCCAAACACACAAAAAACAGGAATATATAGGGGAGGCCGACCTCTTCTGCGGTTATAAATGTACCCCGGGCGCTTATCTCGAGTGGAAGGCCCAGGTTTACACTCAGAAGAGAGAGAGAGAGGTCTTCTCCACTCATTCCTAAAATATATATAGCTAACAGGATTTAGCGTCGGTGGGGGTTCTTCAATTTTTTTTTTCTTCCCGCAGAGGCCGGTATCAGGAGGAGAGCTCGCTGGTTGCCTGATAAAGGTTGATGTAGAGTGCACGGGGGGTGGGGGGCTTGAGACGGAAAAAGGGGGAGGGAGGAGAGATAAACGTTACGAATACCAGGGCCGCCCCTGTTCCACCTTAACCATCCCCTACGAGTGACTCCTATCTAACAATATCACGCATTTGTACCTGTTCCTCACTTACGCCCATATTATAACTAGAAAGTGATGTACATAAAATAAGTTATTGCGCAAATAAGTACATAAAAATAAGTTAAGTTATTGAACAAAAACTCATAACCTATACAAGAAAGTTCTATCTTTACAGATCCAAACAAGTCAATAAAAGACTAATGCGAAATAATGAAAAAGTAGAGCACTTTTTATGAGCTAAGAGATTTTTCATAAAAATTTTTTTTTATCATACCTTCTATTATTATCCGTCTTCATTGGTTTCTGCAAACCATCTTCTGCTGGCGAGCGCTTTAGGAAATTGTCCATCTTCGTGGCCGAATACATGTGTAATAGAAGGCATGATAGTCCTATATTCATTGGTACTCATAATAACCCTTTAATTTTTTTTTATTGTAGTCAATGAATGACTCAATATACTTAAATTAGTAGTAATCATAATAATCGCAAACACATCTGACACGAGGTACGGTCAGAAACAATTTGAGAACATATAAAATATAAAAAAAAAAAACAAGAATTTATTCCTTTTTAACAATTTAGACAGTCAATCCATGTCATTTTTTGGACTAAAATTACCAAAGCAATGTTAAAGAATCTTTTTTGTTACTAAAATAATAATAAAAAAATATACAGGGATAAAATTATGTAGGAAAACAAAAGGAATAGAAAAATTGAAATTAAATACATTATATTACACGATAAATAATGCTCCTGGAATCTGGTCGTAGGAGGGAGCTTGTTCAGGAGCAGGTCACCTGACAAGTATGGAAAGTCAGAAAACATGATTTGTGCAAATGATAATTAAGCAAGTAGAAGTAAAGGTAGCAAAGATATAAAATCATATACTCAAGTGGAGAGTTTTTTTACTATAGATATTATTAATGTTTTTTTTGTTGGGGTTCGGTCAAGGTAGATCCAAAAAATTCAAATTTTTAAAAACAAGAATTTTTTTAATTATCTGCCAAAAGGAGACTTTGTGTCACCAATATCCCATTTTCATGACCTGGTGACGACGTCCCTTCTTGCCTTCATGATAACCCTGAAGTTAGCTTATAATGTAAGCCGAAACATTGGAAGATAATTTAAAAAAAAACACATTTTTTTTAAATTTGTATTTTTATGGATCTACCTTGATTGAACCTTTAAAAAAAAAAAAAAAGTTATATATTAACGTAGAGTTAGTTGAGAAAGCTAAATAGGTAATGAAAATAGAACGGAGTAACTGAAAGTTATACTTGGAATAGTATTGAAATTTATTTAGCGTGGGCTTCAAGATTAATTCAGTGATATTTATATATTTATTTATTTCTTAGACCTTAAATGAGGCGTTCCCTCAACGGTAGAATCAAAGTTGTGATTAACAGGGTAATTACGACATCCAATCGAACTAGAAAGATCTAAATAATTATATCTCAACTCCCGACGGATATTAAACAGTAAAGAAAGAAAAACTTTACAAATGACATTCAAGAATGGATGAATTTTAAAAACACTTTTTACATTATATATTACCCCCTCTACCTCATCTAACTATAAAATAAAAATATTCCAAGGGTTTGGAATAAAAAGCCGTAATACTGAATTTGGTTTTTATGACAAAAATAAGAGCGGGCCGCTCAATATTCCTGATACAATTTTGAAAAGTGTTTTAAGCATTTTAGTAACGCTAATAATAACGAAAATGTTAGGATTTTAATTATTCTTCTCCCACTAGTTCCCCACTTCCGACTCAAGATATTAGAACATATCTCAACTGTGGGTGAACAGAAGCAGTTTTGGTTTAATTATTATTATGATTGCGAGAGCGCATAAGCAAGTGCATATAAATATATACTCACACACACATAAAATTCAAAATGTCATATTTTTATAATTAACAATATAGGATTGGCAAAGATTTATTCTACTAGGGATCAACTTACTAGCTTGATTTCCTTTTGACAGGAAAAATCTGTCAAAAGCTTGATTTTTGAGGAAGTAAATTTTTGTACTTATTTATTGGTGACTATCTATTATACGTATTAAATGCATTTTCCTTTATAACATTTTCTGTAAGTAGTGCATTTACTACTTAATAATTTTATTTTGATCATGATTTAAACACAAAAAAAATTTAAATAATTAAAAACTTTTTTTTTTATTTAAAGGAAGTGATTATTTTTTGTTTCCCTTCTTTCGACGTTTTTCGTTCCTTATATCACTAAATTGATTTAATTAATGACAGTTTATTAACCAATGGGTTTCACCTAGGATAATAAATAAAAAAGAAGAAAAAAAAAACAGTCCAAAATTATTGAGTAATTATTTTATTATAGCCAACTTTTCGATTTAACTTGTAAGAAGCCATCAGGGCGATAGTGATGTCTGGAGAGATCTCTGAAGGAGGTATAAGGTCACATTTCAGAGTCCAGAACTAAACTGACATTAACTAAATCAATTTAGTGATATAAGGAACGAAAAACGTCGAAAGAAGGGAAACAAAAAAAAAATAATCACTTCCTTTAAATAAAAAAAAAAAGTTTTTAATTATTTAAATTTTTTTGTGTTTAAATTATGATCAAAATTAAATAGTTAAATAAAAGAAATCTATTTTTGGATGCTTTTAACTGAAGATTGCACACTAGCGAGGGGGGGGGGGGTAATTCTATAAAAGATCTCCTCTTCAGCTTATCCCTGGTAAATTCGAGAATAACGGAGAAGAAAGAAAGTTTTAATTCTCCAATTGAGCCGTGTAGGTGTCTGAATTAGAGGCAAGGATGAGTCGGTAGGAGTAATGCTTTGGCTTAGGGGAAAATTACTCTGGCCGTGCTGAACACCTGTTCTCCCCCGAGTTGGGCCTCGGCAAGTCTTCTTGGAGCACAAGTCCCTCCTAACTACCGGCACAACTCCTTGCCAAGTCTCCGGGGCCGCTATCTGACCACCCTCTACCGCTTAGCTAACACCAACTCATATACCCATGGGTCACACCCAACTACCCCACATTCATATATATCAGTTGAATTGAAGAGTTTCTGACCGTAAAGATAGAGTGATAGATAAGTTTGAAGGGGTTCGGTCAGGGTAATCCAAAAAAAATAATTTTTTTTTTAAATTGCGGGCCATGAACATTTGACCCGTGTGGAAAGACATCCCCTCTCTTCTATAAAATAGCCCAGAATGTGGCTTACAATCTAAGCCGAAACGTCGGCAGATAATAAAAAATACATTTTATTTAAAATTGTATTTTTTTAAAAGCTGAACCCCCACAAATACTATAATAATTATGTTATATGCAATTCGGGGAATTTAAGCAAGTCAAATGACGTTACAATGCCAATTATTTTCATTCGAGGTCGAATATAATAAAAAATTACACAAAATTTCAGCAAAATTACTCAAAGGGAATAACTATTCCTATATTTCACAATTTCATAAATGAAAATATTCACTAAACTTTAAAATTAAGTTCTTATTAATCACAATTTATTCGTCTATGATTTTTTTTAAAAAATATTTAAATCTAGCAGTTTCCTAACAGCAAATAAAATTACATAAATGTAAAAAACAACATTTGTCAAATGAACTAACGATATAATTATATGGAAAAAAAAAGAAGGAAATTCTGTGAACTATAAAGTTATCAAAATTGCAAATAAAATTCGAAGTGTATAATTCTAACTATATTCAAATTATACTGAGAAAATGACATTTCTAATAGAATAATTTTTTTAGTGTAAAAAAATCTTATTCAGTTGAATTTTCCCCCTTGTTTTTGTAATTGATGAATTAGGAAATATTTATTATAAAATTTTGTCAACATTTAAATGTTATTTTCTGGCCACAAAGAAATTTTCCTTTTTCTCAGTGCAGATTTTAACAAGACAAGTAAAGGAAAAGATGAACTGATTTACTAAAGTGCAATATTAAAAAAAAAAAAATGTAATCTACATTCACCATGAAAACATTCATTAGGAATTCCCTTTGCTTTTTGTGGTTGATTGAATCATCTTGTCGAGCAGAATAAATCTATTTTAAAAAATTTGCAACTATTAATCCACTCAACGAAAAAGTAAAAGGTATATTAGGGAGACTGAAGTTGAGAAAGCAGTTGAAAGGGAGGATTACCGCAGACGAGAACTCCTGGACAACGGAGGCCGAAAGCGGCTCACCACTCATTACATCATTGTCAGCCGGGATTAGCCTAACTGCCCCTTAAGTCTTCTAACTGCCAACCGTGGACTAAACCAATTCCACTAGCCGGTATTGAAGCCCAGTAGTCCAAGAGAGGCAGTCTCCTCTATGCAACTTCCACGAGGGTCCATATTTCTCTCCCGCGAAGTCCCTTACTACCACAGCGAAGTGGAAAATATCATTTACTTTAATATTTCATTATATGAAACCATAATAAAGATCGTAGTGAATCAGAACTACCACTGCAAATCAAGGAAATTGATGGGTCTATAAATGAATAAAATGAGTTCGAAATAGAAATAATATCTAACATATTCAGCACTGAGTTATAAACTAAACTATACAGTCAAATTAAAATCTTAGGGGGCTGCGGGTAGCGCTGGGGTTATGCGGATTCACTTCTGGTCTCGCAATCCTGGCGCTGTAGGCTCAAATTTGACTTGTCCTCAACCATGGATGTTTAGAAAGGGATGGCAAACTGTAGATAGCCCATTACTCTATAAACCTAAGAGGTTAAAAGGTAGCCTAACTCTCTAAAAAAAAAAAAAAAAAAAAAAAAAAAAAAAAAAAAAAAAAAAAAAAAAAAAAAAAA
>KZ808252.1:98452-112532 GCA_000696205.2 Oncopeltus fasciatus
GGGGGGGGGAAGAAGGCTGAAAAAAACATTTGCATTAAACATATTTCCACTTTTGCTCTGAACTGGCCAGGAAACGGCTCAACCATCGTAGTATATTAGTCATTTTTTCTTAATATATATTATTACTAAAAGTTTTATAGAACATAAAATTCTAAAAATTACACTATGTACTAAAAAATTCTACAAACTTTATTATAATTCAAATAACATACAATGTAAACCAAAATTGATAAATAATTAGAAACTCTTGTTAAGAAACCCAAAATACTGAATTAGGTATACACATTTTAAATTTATAAGGTCACACCTAACACACGGAATTACATTATATGAATACACTGAAATATCTTTCTTTCTTTCTTTTTTTTTTTTTTTTTATAGAAAATACAATTTACACAAGAAGTTTTCTACCATAAATAATTAGGTTTCAATGTATAGTAAAAATGATATTCAATGACAATCACGCGAAGAGAGAAGGTGACCATTGACACCACTCGCAATGGAATATATCAAGATTTTAAATTTTGATCCCCCTATACCTATTTCACTCATTAAAAAAAAGAAGATTGCTTTTATTTTATTTGCTTTTATCACTTGTAATTAATATTAGAATTACGCACACTAGAGAGTGTACAGACAGAGAATAAGATATTCAAGAATATATAGGGTGTCACAAAATTAACGCAAGACTTGAATTAAATAGAAAAAATAGTTTTTTGTGCTTCGATTATTAGTTTTTATTAAATCATAAATTACATAGGATAGGATTATTTATGGAATAACAAAAAGTTCAAATCTATCTGCCATAAAGCCCGAGAAACAATTCCTCATTATTTGTTTTAATGGAATATATACCACAAACTAATGTATTCTTTAAAATTTAAAACTTGCATACTTCATAGCAGACAAAATATATTTTCTAGTGACCTCCTCTGAAGAAATTCTAGCGCAATTTAATGAATTTTAAGACGATATTCTCTTAAAAATTACAAACATACGTATATGTATATATATATGTGTGTGTGTGTGTGTGTGTGTGTGTGTGTGTGTACTTTCATATTTATATATTTCTACGTTTTCCTCTATTTACCTTATTTTTTTATTAATTTATATCGTACCATTCCTTCATTAAAGCAATCTTATAAATACTGGCCAATAAAAGCAGGAAAAAAAATTATGCAAATTTAGTTTTTAAGTCTCATTTCTAATGCACTTCTACTCCTACTTAAATTAAGGTAAAATCGGACGACAAAATTATAATTTTTAAATGAGAAGACTTATGTAAATTATGTTATTCAAATGAAAATGAGCAGAGTAAAAAGAGCGATATCCCGATAGGGAAGCAAGAGAGGGGATGTTGAATTCAGAGAGTTGAAGGGTGAGGTTGAATTGCAAAACCCTATCACGGCCTCCAAACAGACAGATAACTCAGAGCAGACAGGCAGACAGACAGACAGGCAGGAATTTATTTATAGAGCCCCAGGGGCGCAGGACCCCGGCACATGATTTACTGATCCGCTTAGGTCAGTCACTCAGCGGATATAAATACAAGTGAAAGGGAGTTTCGCGACACCCCCCCCCCCCCTCTACACAGCAGAGAAGCCGTGTTCTCTACTAATTGGGACAACAAACCACTGCCTCCTAAAACTGTATAAGGAGAATAGATTGATTTAGCATTCGGGTACAGTTTAAATATAACTCGTTCGTGTCGTCGAAGACTGCCCTCTGTGGCAGCCCGAAAATGTTGGCTGAAGGCGGACGTTGAATACTTCATGTATAAAAAGGAAAATACCAGACGGAGATATTTAAAACGAATACATCAAACTATAGGCGGCAGGCTTTTTCTTTCTTTCTTCTTGGCATTGCAACCACAGAGGGTCATTATTCCCTCAAGTTCAATGGCTATTTCATGTTAACGATATAAATAATCAAGTCAAAAGCTACAATTATTTTAAGCAATTATTGAGAGGGAATAGAATAAAAAAAATCTATCTGTCCCAGCCAGGAATCGAACCAGGAACTGGTAAATGCACCGGCCCGGCAAGCAGGAGATCCAGGTTCGATTCTATTTTTTTTTTTTTTTCTTTTTATTCTATTCCCTCTCAATAATGGTCTAAAATTTACGAGGGATAAAAAACCACAACCAAATAAAATATGTACAACTATTTTATTTTTATAGAAAATATTTATTTAAGGCCTATAGTAAAATTTAAAACTTTTTCAAATGGAGTGTTTTTTTGACTGTAGATACGTATCATTATTATATGTTTTATTGTAGGAGTTCGGTTAAAGCAGATCTAAAAAATACAAATTTTAAAAAATGTGTATTTTTCAAAATTATCTGCTGATGTTTCGGCTGAAATTGTAAGCCATCTTCAGGGCTATCATGAAGGCGAGAGGGGTCGTTGTCTCACCAAGATCCGATTTTCATGACTGAATGAATCCCATTTTCATGACAGTCATAAAATGAGTCCCCTATCGCCTACATGATAGCCCTGAAGATGGCTTACAAAGTAAGCCGACACGTTGGCAGATAATATAAAAAAAAACACAGTTTTTAAAATTTTGGATCTACCTTGACCGAATCCCAACAAAAAAAAATCTTATAATTTAAAACATTTTCCTTTTGTCTTTATATATGTAAATACGTAAGTATATATAATATTGGAAGTTATAACTTCATTGTTTATCAGTCTCGATTGTCAATATACGTTAACATGTCAGTAGCAAAGCATAATTTATGTAATGGCTAAGAATAAGGTACTTATTAAAACTTAGGTGAGTAAAGTTCTAAGTCGGAGGGGGGGACTGCCAAGCTCCCCCAACCCAACATACAGCCCCCCCCCTCTCCTTGCTATGTTGTACACACTAATAGTAGTTTCTGAGCTACGTGTTCGCCCCTCGGCAACAAGATTTCTATATTTATCAGTTCTGATTATACCATACACCTCATACTCCAAATTGGAAGGGGATGGGAGTTTTTCCTGTGCTATTTGATGAACATGCTCGAGGAAGCCGTTCACTAAGTGCTCTTTATAAATCGAATTCAGAACTAACGCTATTTTTCATTAACGAGGATGTAAATGAATATCAATAACTATTAAGATTAGAAGAAATTTCGCTTTAAGAATTTACAAAACAGTACCTTAATATCCAATCTGGAACACATTTTTTTTTAAAGAGGTCTGAACAACGATCGCTGAACACTCAAATTCCTTTTATTTTATTTTAAGATAAAAATGATTAAAAAAACCTATACGTTGCACTACTCCTAATGGTAATAATAAGTACGAAAGCAAGATTTTAAATATTGGCATTACTATAAAAACCTCCCTCCCACATTTACGATTTCCTTCAAATAGGAATTCATTCTAACAAGTGTCATTTTTTTTCTTTACGATAAAAAATGAAATTCTCTTTATTATCTACACCAATTTTAAACATTAAATAAAAAATCTGTCAAAATATCAGACGGATATTAACAATTAATTTCGAATTTAATGTAAAAAATATGGAATTATAAAGATCATAAATCAAGGCTCGAAGTAGTAAAGAGGCGCGGCTCGCGGAACATCAAAAGGAAAATATAAGAAAATAATGAATCTCTTTAGAATATCTATAATGAGTTAACAATTATTTATCTGTGTGTATGCCTGTATGTATGTATACACACATAGCTATTTAACACTTAAACATTTGTTTACATTTTAATTAATAGATTTATTTATGTTATAATTAGTTTATCAAATATGAATAGATCTGTATTTGTTAGAAGTACTATTAAACTAGTTATGGTCCCATTGCTATAGAGAGTAGGTAACATTAGTTAGATTGTTTATACATAGATGTGCAGTTGTACAAGACTTAGCTATCAGTACTAACGTTATTAGTCTTAGTAAATTAACTAATTTTAATAAATATAAAAAAGTGTAATATAAAGTACTTATAAGTAAAAAATAGTAAATGTTACATAACAGTTTTATTAATTTTATAATTAACAATGAAAATTGTTTTTGGGTATTTTCAGTCCCGAAGAAAAGAAAATATATTCTACAAATAATTGTCTAGACTAAATTATTGTACAAAATTAATTATCCAAAATCCTTAAGAACCGACTAGCTTCTTCTCAAAACCTGGTTCGTAACTCACAAACCTGCGTGTATGTGCGCGCGTGTGTGTGTCCTATATGCCAAAGAAAATTAACAAAAAGGAGATGCCGAAAAACAGCTTGTGCGATTTTAAAAAATACCTTACTAAAGATAGCTAGAACTTAAAAAGAAGGGAAGAAGGACAAAAGATAAGAGAAACTTTGCGATAAAAAAAAAAAAAAAAAAAAATTGGACTATGGCCATTGATATTCAAGTACTGATTTTTAAAAAAGAAAAAAAACCGAAGGAAAAGTTAAATCCCTTAATAGAGTGAGAAGAAAATGGTGTCCGGCTTCGAAAGCAAGAAGAGAAAAGGCAAAGAAAAGCATTATGAAAATTCCAGGCAGGACGAGGCTGAGGACATTAGGCAAATACGTGTTATGAAAGAATATGCAAATGTTAGAGGGTTTCCAGAAGTGGATTGATGAAAGCGATGCAGAAGGGGCACTAACAAGTTCTGTTCAACTCTAGAGTTCCTCACATAATGTCCATTTAAAATAAGTAGGATTCCGATGAAAAAGTAGTTCCGACAAAAAGTAAAATCAATAGCTGAAGTTGCTAACGGCAATACTAGAGGAATAGAGAAACCCCTGCAAGACATGATTAAGTAGGCAGAAATTATCACACAATAATAAATAAATAGGGAGTGAATGTACTGGCATTTTTCTCCCCCTCTCAATCCCTCCTTGACTCCCTGCCTAGTCTCCTTCTTATCCTAGGATAAGGAGAAGATGTGTGCCGGATAGACTATCGCGGGTTAACCTGGGCTCCTCTCTGAGGACGGGTTACGTCCCGGTATAGACGAGCAAGGACAACAATGTACCCCATCAAATATTACAGTGTATGAAATATGTACAGAATACATTTTTTTTTTAATAAAGAGAGTATATATATATATANATTAATTAATAATAAATAAAAAGAAAAAAAAATGGTATTCTTACCTTTGCAAATTCTATCTTCAGTGTACAGCAACCGGAGTAGATGTCAGCGCCATTCAGTGCGTCTTTGACTTTCCTTGCAGTCTCTATGCTGTCGAACGTATCAATGAAATAAAAAGTTAAGGAAATACTTAACACAAAAACAGCATGCTTTAACATTAATTCATAAATAAAATTCACAGATATCATATCATGTATAGGAGAGCTAAATTTAAGATGTACTTTAATATCAATTACAACAATCAAAAGAGTCTTCAAGATAAATTGCATAAAAAAAAAGAATACATGAAATGGCTTGAAGATTTAAACAAAAATAAAATAAAATAGAAGAGCAAGTTGGGAAATTAATAATAGCAAGCATTCATATTGTAGAAGGAAGAAAGGTCAGAAACTCAATAACGTTGTAATTCAAAAACTAACAATAAGGGAGGGGGAGCGGTATAAAAGAATAAAAAAGCGGCTATCGTCGTAGTCTCGCTGGCACACAGGCAAGAAGGAAAAACTTTTTAATAAAGATATTGAGAAAAGAAGGGGTAAGTTGTGCAGAGTCTGAGAGTCAAGTAGTATACGAAGAACTTTGAGCGAGTTTCAATGTAGGGGCGACATACTGTTCTAACCACGAGAGACGGGCTGTGTTCAGCACTGCAAGCGATATCGTACGGAGAGAAGGTTGATCACATGAATCGAGACCTGAATGTGAGAAGGAAGGCTTGTGAAAAGTCAGCCAACAGCAAGGAACATTAAATCCATATTAGATTACTATGTAAAAGCTCATTTTTCAGAAAAGTTTTAGCTCCCTCATGAATAGGGATCCATCCCCCTTTAAATAAATATTGTAGCCAGAGAGCCGAGACTTAAGTAAATAGCAAAACGCACTAGGCATATAAGCGCAGTGACCATAAAAACACATAAAGATAGATAAATTAGATTAAATTTTCTAAAAATCCATTGATACATGTTTAGTATTTAATAACCATTATTCAAGAATGTAAAACAATAGTAAGCACGTAACGTGAGAGTTGGTTCAAATAAGCGAATCCCTCAACATCTTATTTTATGAACATTGCAATTTGCCTTAACCTTGTAACGAAATTTCCAACCCTTAACGTTTCGATTTTCAATTAACATAGAGAATCACATAGAGAAGAAATAAGTAGTAGAGTTAAGTAAGCAGACTTCTCATTTTTATTATCGAGTTTGGAAAATTATTTTGAAAATTATATACTATATAAATTTTTTTGTATATATATATATATATTATTTATTTGTGTGTGTGTGTGTATTAACTAAAATGTGCAGACAGTTATAGCGCAAATCAGAAGTAAATAGACAATATGTAGCAAATTTATGGCACTTTGTATTCCAGATGGCATAGCAGCCTAATCATTCTTTTAAATGTATATCTATGAAGCTTAAATAGTATGATTCGTTGTGAAAAGAGAAAGAAATACTAATCAAAGACGATTTGTTAAAGCAGTAGTTTTTATTTAATTATTAAATCGATTTAGATATAAAAAAATAAAATAAAACTGAGGTATTTATTTCACTATTTAATGAATAGAACATATTACTTCAAGAAATAAAGAACCAATAGTAATTACCTGAAAACCACATAAAATTACGGAAAACCAAAAAAAATGTGTTTGGACTGAAGACGAATTCATGAATGAAAGTAGAGTTCCGAGGCAATTGAAGGAAAGTAGAGGCTTACGTGACTAAACTTGAGAACACTTATAAGGATTCACCGATAGGCTGATGTTCTTGTAGGACGGAAAACTAAGGGAATCGCGTTCAGTAAAACTATCTGACACTGATAAAAACTGATAATAGAATGGGCAAATATGGCGACATTATTTCTGACCGTATCATGATATTTGATACCATTGTGAAGAACTCCTTATTGAATTAAGTTAGGCATAACCTTCACAAATATGTGTTGGGTGTAAAGGGAAGATTAAAGAAACGAACACGAAGAACACCTACGATGCACAACTATACAGCAACACAACAATATTGTCACAAAAACTAACATCAGCGCAATGAGACAACCATGACAGTCGTAATGGTTCATCGCAGACCGAACGTTTAAAATAAATATAATCTACGTAACGCCAACTAAGCTGCGTAATTCCCAATTGGTCAGACTTCTCTTCAAAAAGATCAATCCATATTTAAAATCGATACGCCAATTTCATCAAGAAAAACTTTTAATTCCAGCTTATAAACCGTACAATTTAGAACTATCATACCTTTTGTAATCCGTCTTCATTGGTTTCTGCAAACTTCTTGATGATGGCTTGCAGAAACCAATGAAGACGGATAATAGAAGGTATGATAGTTCTATATTCATTGGTAGTGATAATAACCCTTTAGGTGATTTACCGTACAATTATAGTTACGATTATGGCAAACACCCTCTCCCGATTGGTTCTAGATATTGCAGGCGAATTTTTGTGCTCACACTTGGCATTCCAAGTAATCCCCTGTAATAATGGGTCATATGATAACCCTCCATAACTGCATACCATCGGAATTCGCCAACTGGGAAAAACAAGTACTTTCACTAGCGCATTTCTATTTCCCTGGAGAGAAGAGCATACCATGGATAAAGGTTTAAATTTAAAATAAATTTAATTACAATCGTCGCAGCAATAACAGACTACAAAAAAGTACTGTTATTGCGCAGACGCCATAGGCACACAGAGGTTCCATGGTCCTCGACATATGTTTTGGGCTGAGCTTTACTCACTACTGATACTTTCATCCAAATAATTTTAGACACATTGATAAGAGTTTATACAGAGGTGGCAAAACTTTTTTTTTTTGTTTTTTTTTTTAATTTTCAAGGAATTACAAAACGTACAAAAATACAACATGAAATTGTTGACAGATTACTATTCGTTTCTTAAGAAAGCACAAGGTGCAACAAGGGAAAAAAATACAATAGGGCGATTATAGTGATGATGAAAAATAACAAAAGAACTACAATCGATGCCAAGAAATTATAGCTACTGTGGCAAAAAAAAAAAAAAAAAAAAAAAAAAAAAAAAAAAAAAAAAAAAAAAAAAAAAATGAAACATCGACTAAGTTGAAGAGTTCAGTTGGTGTCAAGCCTGAGCTGTGGGTTCGAGCAGAACCTGGAAAAAATATTAGTCCAACCCTAGAAAGCAAGGCTTGTTCACTGCCGTGGGCAAAAAACAACTTATTTATAATTCATACTTATTCATAATTCATATTCATGACTTTTTTTAGTAAATAGAAAGGACCTAGATAGAATATTTCCTCTGGAGAATTAAATTATTCATCCCCATATTGATACATATTTCATTTGCTGGACAACTTTAGAGCAACTATTGAACCATGCTGTATAATTTACAAAAAATAAAGCTAAAGAAAATCGATAACTATTTTCATTCTTTCAAAAAACATTAGTGCGCACGGAGATAATCCAACACATCCAATGCACATTAATATAAGGCAGGTCCCAGCACTGCACCGATTTGTTATTGTGCTGGCATTGTGAAATGCTACATTCTGAAGTTTCAAATTCAGAACATTTGATATGCTTCACATAATTAACTGTTATTACCACCGGGATTAAAATAGATAGGAAGAAAAATATGGGAAAGAAAAAAATGAAATAAGTGAAATCACGTAAACACACACTAGGTCGCAAACACAGCCTGGAGCTTCTTTGACCTTAAAAAACTTAATGATTCGTAATTTAAATTTTGAATGTCATTAGTCGCTCCTAAAAATACAGGACGTCTTGATAGGTGATTATAATCATAACCATCATTACTAAATTCTTCTTATATCATACATTACATAATGTTAGTCTAATCTATCAAAATTCATCTAATTAATATAACTGAAATATATGCTGGAAAAAGGTAAGGTGCAAATAGTAGTAAAGGTAGGGTAAGTTTTGTATTCCCTCAGCAACAATAGCTCAACAGGGCCTACTGTCTTTTTGGAGGATTTCATTGTTGAACATGAAACCCCTTTGTGGACGTGCACATTATCTCAGCAGTGGACTACGAGGACGGAATGGGAATGAGATGACCCGGGGCAGCACGGAACATTCTCGCTGGAATCAATACCACTGCCACCCTCTGTCACCGAACATCATTCTTCAAGCCGACATCCCAGACTTAAGAGTGGACGAAAATGGGGAGGGGGTTAACTAATATTTTATTATAATAGTCAGGGGTGTAATCAATATCGGGTGTGGATAAATCAACAAGGCAACTTGAAAACTTATTTTCCCACGAACATAATATTGGAGATTTTATCTGCCTTATGAGTTCTTAATGTTATTTGTATAATAAACCTTATATTAAACATTTAAGTTGAAAACAAACTTATACCATTGCCATAGGGATCATAACATTTCTAGATTCTGGACTATTCATTCGGTAGCTAACACATGAATAATTTCTAATTAGGGCTCCAAGCAATTTCTAAGTTAAGGCTCTCATATGGTTACAATTTATAACCGAGGAATGCGCTTCCTACATATAAATTTCAACATCTTCAATGCTTTTACATAAATCTTTGAAAATCATACTATCGGCTTTTAACACGGACGCAATCTAAAGATGTAAACATCTCATTTTAATCTTTAAAAAAATTGATAATAAATTAAATAGCGCCTTACATAGGTTTTAAATTAATTTTTTTTTCTGTTTAGTGTTTAGTTTCTGGCATAAAAGAAGAAATTTAAAACTAGACTTAAAACATTTAAATTTAAATATTTTATAGGAAATCACCTCCACGAACCCAGCATGCAAATAAATAAGAGAAATAGACAAACAAAAAAGGAAATGAAAAAATGGAATACAAGGATTGTAGGCCATTGTAAAGGAACCAGAAGAAAGGCATGGTTTATTGCATTAATAAATCATTATTATCAATTAAATTACTATTATCATCAAGATATTGAATAATCTGACTCCTACTCTGACTCTGACTTTCTTGATTAAGTCATTTCTGAGAATTATCAAGATCTTATAGGAAGTATCTTTAACCAAAAAAAGAAATATTCAGAATAAGAATGATGTATTGTTAAAAAAAAGTAATGGTGAAAGTTAAAAACCACTTTCATAGGCAGTAAATAATATAAAGTAACTAAAAAATCATCAAAATTCAGGGCCTACTACAGAGAGGGGGGGGGGTAAACACTTAAATTAGCGATGAAAGGCAGCGTAGCTGACAGACTTAAAGCTCTTGGGGAAGTTTAATAATGGCAATTTTTAGTCCGCCCATAAGCTCTCAGGGAACAGCGTCAGGGTAGGATGAAGACAAGGATGAAAGTCAGATTGGGAAGGATTAAGGAGTTAGTGGCTCTTCCTCGGCAAAAAAGAAAACTGGGATTTGCCTCTTCTTGAGGCTTAGAGACTACGGGTGTAGCGTGTAAATTTTTCAGAAGCTCGCTTGAAATAAAGAAAATTGTAAAAAGAGAGTTTTTTTTTACCGTAGATATTATTATTAGATGATTTTAGTTGGTGCTCGGTCAAGGTAGAACCAAAAAATACATCATTTTTTAAATTTGTATTTTTTTTTTTTTTTTTTGGATCTACCTTGNCGTCCCATGATTTATTTATATAAATATGTTCCAAATAATAATAGTAAAATTTCTGGATTACAATTTAAAATTGTAAGCCTTATATTAACGGTTAAGCCGTTATAAAGCAATTTTAAAAGACCCAGGAGTACGTTTTAATGCTTAATACATATGTATTTCTTATTATATTTGTCTCAAAACGTAAATTAACTATTACTAAGGATTTATAAATATATATATTTTAGTCAGGGATTCGGACAGGATCAGAAAAATAAAAAACTCCAAAACTGTTGGGTAGTTATTATATTATGGCCGACGTTTCGACTTAACTTGTTAGTTATCATTAGTTTAGTTCTGCTCTCCGAGACTATAAACCTCCAGATATCACTATCGCCCTGATAATGTATTACAAGTTAAGACGAAACGTTTGCAATAATAAAATAATTAACTAACAATTTCGGAGTATTTTATTTTTCTGTTCCAGGCCGAAACCTTGACTAATTTCACCTGCATTGAATAATATCGGGGAAAAAATTCTAAAAACCGCAATTATAAACATAAACTTTCACATTCGTTCTGAATTCATAATAGATGTGCTCCTAAAGACTAAAGAGAATCTGAAGGTGGAGAAACCTATTTAAAGGAAGAAAGGAATACGGATTTGTTAAGGAAGTCGATTTCATATCCTGACCGACACCCCGACTAATTTTCCCAACATAAGTACTTTAGATCGATTACAATAAATATTTTAAATGGTAATATAAACATTTAAGAAAAAACCTTAAAATTACATTCTGACAGGAAGTACCAGAGAGTTAATGCAGTTGAAGCTCACTGAAGAAACTGTCTGCGCCAAGTCGTTTAATATTCAGAGTGTAAATCAATCCGACAACCTTGTGATTTACGGAAGGGTTAATATCACTGAAGCTACAGGAGCGTAAAATTGAGAAAATTTTCCCCAAATTAAGAGGACGAAGAAAATCAAGTTAACTCGCTAAAGTAAACGAATTTGATAACCCAGAGAGAAAAATAAAGAAGAAACCACAGCGAAGGGAAAGGGCGCTGGCAATTATAAATACCTTGCTCAGTAAATCGACTTCCCCTCGTCTCGTAGAAGGCACAAAATAATTACAATTTGAAATTCCTGAATCGTTCAAAGGGAAAGATCTATTGAATTATAGCGATATTTATATTTTTTAATATTGTTTCTTCATAAAATTATAATTAGAAGAAAATAAAACGCCTAGCAGGCTGAAATGATATTATTACATAGTCTCAGATTTTGCAATAAAAATTTTCTTTTGTTCACACACACACACAAAAAAAAGAAAAGAATGAATGATAAAAAGTCATTACTTTTGACTTGAGTTGAGAATATCGAACGGAGAATGCCCTTCGTTAACCGGGGGACCAGAGTATATATTAACTCCGCACGGAGTATGCGGCAATTAGGGCTGATAATTCTCTCAAACACACATACTAATGTTGTATGTTCAAAGGGGAAGTTTTTTGACAGTGGATATTAATATTAGATGTTTTTAGTCGGCCAAAGACCGAACCCCAACTAAAATCATCTAACTCATATATCAAATATATGTAGGAAATGGAACACTCGTGACTGCGATATATAGTAATCAAGAACAGCTGGGACAGAAAGTGCAGTGCACACACAAAACCAAAAAAAAATCACAAATAGTTAAATATCACAGTTCAAATGGAGAGTTTTTTTTACCGTAGATGATTTTTGTTGGGGTTCGGTCAAGGTAGATCCGAAAGGACGTCCCCACACGTCGTCATGATAGGTAGGTGTGGTCAATTACTGTTTTAATTTTTTTTTTTTCAATAATTTTTTCAATAGGAAAAAAAAAGTCAAACTCCTACCACAAAAGTTTCTATTAACCAAACTAAGCTTTAAAATAAGTAAATAAATAAAAAGTAGATGGACGACGAGAGCCATTACATGGATAGGTTCCTCGCATTCCTCATCAAGCCCTATTCCACAGAAATGAGACAGAGTGGAGTGGTCTTTTGATAAAAAGCTTTCTACCGGACGGAGGAAGGCCAGGATTTTCTTCAGGTTGTCTGCTTCAAACGGACATCGTATCTAATTACTGACAACAATTTTCCGCAGGACTTCACGAAAGAAGAATGTCTCTGACATGAAGAGCTAAGGGATCGAAGGGACTTTCATAAATGACTAGGTATAAAATGTTAATCAAGCAGATTTTCCTTCAAAATGCAAAATCGCAACAAATCGGAAAAATAAATCATGACTGTATTTTCCAATTTATTTAAGACTACTAACACGTTATCATAAAACAATCACGCTATTCAGCAATGTAAAATCAGCTAAGAGTATACTAAAAATAGAAATCGTGAGGGATTTTAGTTCAATCTATAAGATAAATGTACTACTATTCCATCAAATGCACAGTCTACAAAACAAACATTATATACATATAGATGATGTCACCGATGGCTCATCTCACTCATCTAGGGTCAGTGTAAATTATTTTAGTTGTATAAAAGTATAAAAAAAAAAAAAGAAATAATTACGAGACAATTTAAGACAGCAAACCGAAAATGACAAGTGCAGGTAAAGATGACCATGAGAAACTGTTATCGGTATGATATAGGAGGAAAGATGCGAGGATAGTGCATATCCTTCGAGTTACGCACAAAAATATCCATCTTGTAGGTATGCATTGCAAGGAAAATTTGCTAAACAACTATTAAATGTTGTGTGGCGCACATAAACTATTGAATGTTTTAACAGGTTGGCATTGCTCCAGTTTAATCTACGAACTACAATGGGGCAAAACTAATTGAATTCGAAGTGCCAAATGTTCAGAATCGAATCCACTTACCGCTGAAATAACAATGAGTCTAATAAAAGGAAAAGCTAACGGCATAATTTAACATGGTTGGAGGTTCGAGTATAAACCACCTTGGGCCGTATTAAATTATTTTAGGGTCAGTGAAAATTATTTTAGTTTAAGTTCAGTCCTGGACTTCGAGATGTAAGCACAAACCACCCTTGGAGATCTCATCAGACATAACTTTCCACCTGAAGATGACCTACAGGTTAAGTCAAAAAGTCGGCAATAATAAAATAATTAATTACTTTTTCCTTCAGAGTTATAATTAAACAATTCAAAACTGAAATAATAAACCTGAACATTCTAATGAGAAAAAATAAAAAAATTATTTTGTAAGAAAAATCAATGTTGTGTCACTTTGGGCCAGTTTGGGAATTTGGCTGAAAATGAAACAGTGCAAAGGCAAGTGGCTCTAACGTAACTGGCAAACTTGAGATATGTCTTTGGCTTTTGAGCAATCATAAAACTTGAAAAAAAAAGAAAGGCGGATTTAAAAACGAAATATAAAGAAAATCTCATATATATATATAAATGGTAATATAAACA